>MU227041.1:461655-481975 GCA_018584345.1 Thuja plicata
AACTTTAACTCATCATTTATCTCCAGACTACGCGACAAGCCTTTTACCTTTTATCATGATCTCTTTGGTCGCTTAGTCAGGAGATAGGCTTAACTTAATCTTTGACTTGAAGCACGTGCCCTTTTCTATTTTTAGCGACCTCGCGACATACTTTAATCGCTTAGTCGGGGTTACTTTTTACCTGGGGCACTTTTATCATGAGACAACGCGACCACCATCAAATCTCTTTATGTGTTCATCGAATGGATGTCCTTTAATCGCTTCACATTTTTACATACCCTTAAAATATCATGAGACTTCACGACCGAGGGCATAATGTCTTAGTCTCCTTATCGCTTGATCCATATTCTTCATCAAGCGACCTCCCGATAACCACTAGCCATAGGACAGATGTCATAATTTACTTCGTCCACTTTAAGCATTCTGAAAATCTGATTCATTACCTCTGTTCTGGCAACATCCCGACTGAGGGAAATCACTTAACTTGAAACTGTTAGTCACTGGGTCGGGACTGTTATCCTCTTAACCGCCAAATATCATGAGACCACGCGACTGAAGAGAAACCTTAACTATTTGAATGTCCTGATCACGCGATCACGCGACATGAAGGAAGGCGCAAGGTCGGGAGACATCTCTTTGACCTGTTGACCCTTCACGCAATCACCCAACTGAAGGTGGGTCCCATCCTTTTTAAGCTCATAACATGATTTTTAAGCGACAACCCGACCAAAGGAAAATCGCTAAGTCTCGATACTCTTAGAGAATATTCTGTTTTTTAACGAGACTAAGCGACACAAGGCAAAATCAAAGTCGAGAGATGTTTTGGCATATTCATTCAGGGTAATGCGATCAAGCGACCTGACTTAACCTTTTATATAGCACATGCCTTTAGTGAAAGAAAAAGGTAACGAGGAAAAAGAAAGACATGGCTAAGGGTTTAAAAATGCATCGTTTAACATTAGGCCTTAGGGTTTTTGCAGGGTTTTAACAAGATTTTGACATGGAATAGGCATGAAAACCTGCAAATTTTCAGAGAACAAAGCAAGGAACAGGGCGAAACAACAAAACATGAAATACAACCAACACCTCCATAGTTAACTGTGAAAATTGGGCTCCCGATGCAACTTACAAAGAAAATGCAATACAATGCATATCAATAAATGGTATAAAACCATAAAATGCCACCATGAGAATACACATAAATGCTATAAAAGAATAAAATTGCAGCTATGTGCATATCAATAGATCAAATAGAAATTGATATCAATTGATGTTAATCAATGAAAAATGAAGGCAATTGCATAAGATACCTCATAAACTTTGAAAAAACTTAAGATAGAGGACTGAGCAACATGATAGATATCATTTAGAAACTTCATTGAATGTAAACATAAGTATGAATATCTTAAACAGAAGAGGAAACATAGGTACATCCTTGGAAATAAAGGAGAGTTATCAGTCATTTGCAGACAAGAATAATAAATAGCGAATGTTATGTTGAATTAAACAAAGAAATATATAGCTAAGAATTTTTGGGTCAAACATTAAGGTTGAATACTATCATAATGAAAATAGTAATAATGTAGGGAAACATAGAATTTATTGACATTTAACTGAATGTTAAACATGAGGATAAGCGAGAAGCTTATTTTGTTAAAACACAATTAAATTTTTGTTAAAAAAAGAATAATTGAATTTCTATGATTAAGAGGAGAAATGCTAAGATTGACCAAGATGAAAAGCAAAATAGAGTGCATATAATATCAAGGAGCTATAAAAATGAATATAACGCAAATTCAAGTGTATGATTGATTAAATAATGATTTGAAAAAAAAGATTTAAATTTTTGTTTTTGATTTCGGTAACTGCAGGTTTTGAAAGGAACCCGAAACCCTTTAACAAAGAAAAGAAAAGATAATCATGAGAAACCCTAAATCACAACTATCTATCATAGATAGAGATAGAATACCAAAAAGGGCTAAGACCCCAGATACACAATAATAGGTACACCCAAAAAATCAAAAGCTGATACCAAAAAAACTTCCAGCACTCGAATCAGTCCAGCACCTTAAAATACTTCTCAGATTCTACCATTTGGTTTTCCATATTCTAGATTTCCACCATCTGATTTTCTATATTCTGGATAGAATCCTGAAGATTAGTAAGATCTTTGACTTGGGTCATTGTCTTCTTTCTAGCACTAGATCTAGCTCTACAACCTGGGACTGAAATGTGGAGTTCTTGTTTCCCCTCTTCTTCCAAATTAGCTCTATCATTACTGTTCCCTTTTTAGTAGGGTGTGCAAAGCTTTCAAGTTGTCAACAGAAGATTTCATGTTCGATTTAATGAGGGTAATCAGCTTCCTCAGCATAATGTTGTTGTTGTTGATTTTCTCAGTTATCAGGTTAATCCTGTTATCAATCATTTTACTTATCTTATCATCCAACATAGTAGTGTTACCAGTTACCTTTTCAAAAACCTCATTACCTTGCTGATACATTGCAACATCATTCCACATTTTGTCGATGATCTCCTCTAGCAAGGTGTTTCTTTCTTCAAGGTCTTTGTACTTAGCCTGCAGCTCCTAAATGTCATCCTAAACCCATTTGTCAATATTGTAACCATACATTACTTTATTTCTGGCTACTTGAAGAAAGGAAACATTGACTGTTCTTTTGACCTTACAATCCTGATCCCAAAGGTCTTCTTCCAAGCTTCTCTACTTTTGATGTTTGTTTTCCTTCTCATCAACGTTGTCCTTAGGGCTCTCAGAAGGAGTAGAATTAATTTCACAGTCAATGTGCTCATTCTGGGCTTCCTTGTCGAGGTCGACAAAGTTTTTGTCATCTTGGGCCTTTTTTGAATCTTCCAATTTATCAGTAGCAATATTCTCCTCTACATTTCCAGTATTTGCCTTTTCAATTTCTCTTTCCTTAGGTTCTTCAATAACCATCTTAGCCCTGTTCTCCAAAGTATTGTCTTTGTTTTCTTCGTTCATCTTATTAATCTCCTCCCTATCTTCCATAGAATTGTTCTTATCATTGTCAATATATGTTTCCATCAGGTTGTCAACTTGTTCAATTATATCCTCAGAGATAGTCTTTTCCATATCAATAGTCGACTCAAAAAAAATATCACCTTCCTTACCCGTAAGATCAGTAATGGTAGGGTTAAACTTCTCAGAATCCCCTCTATTGCTCCGCTCCCCATCTTTTATTTCCTCATCCTCAGAAGACTCCTCCTCTTGGTCATCCTCAGTCCTCATACCTTCCACATCATCGAATATAGAGAGTATGATATCAGCTTCCACTGGGCCTTTACAAATTGTTTTGTTTGAGGCTTTGCTGGCTTTCTTTTCAGACAACATCTCCACATTTTTCCTTTTAGAATTATCTAACTGTTTGGGGAGCAGCTTAGAGATGTGATTTTTAGCATACTCTGCGATCATCATGCATAACAGGGGAAGCCCTAACTCTGAAGTCTACTATTCTCTGGTTGAGTGAACAAAGCAAGTAAAATGGGAAAGACACCCTAACTTTATGTCTAAAATGAGTAACAAGCACAAAATGGTAGTTGTAGACTTTGGATTACCTTCCATCAAGCATGAAATATTTCATTATCGCTCTGATAACAAAGGCCCAAATGTGTTTGATGTTGGACAAGTTCACATAGTCCAGATTGCCTTTGACCAACATTTCTCGCTCCTCATCAGAGTTGGGAAAGGTTTTGTAGGCTTTATTTCCCACTTTCTTGTCTTTGGAGAAGTACATACCATCCAAAGGAGGCCCTGTAATGTCACCCAAAAGTTTTAAGGTTAGGGTAAAATATTTACCCATAATATTAACTTTACCATTCTCCCACCTTGCAACAAAAGCCTTTGTTATCTCCTTGTTGTTACCATGCGGACATTTCAGATATCGATGTACTTTTCCCTTCCTTAACTTTCTCCAAACATCTTTCTCCTGTTCCCATTTACATTCTATTGGTTCCTCTCTTTTTAAGTCTCCACCCATAACTTATTCCTCCTTAGTGATGTTGGAATCGCTTAATTTCATCAACTCCCTAGCAGTTTCATTTATCTCCAAATTTATCAGACAACAACCAGTTTGCTTTGAATAATTGGGATTATGCACTAACTCTCTCTCTCTCTCTCTCTCTCTCTCTCTCTCTCTCTCTCTCTCTCTCTCTCTCTCTCTCTCTCTCTCTCTCTTTATGACCTAGAAAGCGTGCGAAGGAAGAGGGTAATAATTGCAAGAACTCTTCACTTAGTGCTTCACCTTCATCGTAATCCAAATCCAAGTCCCATCATGCATTGTGATCAATAGCATTAATAAAACCCTCCTTGTGATTAATTCTTTCATGATTAATTAACAGGTTTATTTCATCATTTTTCTTTGTTGAGTTGTGCCACTTGTGAGTGACATCACATCTAACCCAAGGTTATCCAACCTGTCTGCCACTTGGTTAGTTTCACAGAAATTGTGGGTCACATGAAAGGGAGTAAATTTCAAGCCCACGTCATTAATTTTGTCAATGATTTGCTTGATAGTTCATGACGACTTGTTGTTACCTTTAATATTATTGATAATATTAAGAGAATCACCCTCTGGCCAAACTTTTTTACATTCCATCTCTTTTGCCAGCAACATCACATTAAGGGAAGCCATTACTTCAACTCTGTGATTCGATTGCACTCCCAGGGGAGCAGTTATAGCCCCAACATAGGTTCCCTTCCAATCTCTTATTATTCCACCTCCTCCAACAATTCTCGGATTGCCTTTTGACACCCCATCAAAGTTAACTTTAACCCTATCAATAGGAGGAGAGGTCCAAGTAGCAGTAGCTATAAATTATTTTGATTTAGGATTAGGAACATTAAATTATAATTTTCTAGTGTTCACTTGGGGTATAATATTCTTAGCAGTATTATTATTGCTAGAGGAGATGAAGTTTTCTTCCAGCTCTCTACAGATGTGGTTGCCAACAACTTCAGGGCTGGAATGTTTCTCCTTGAAGATTATGTTATTTCTTTCTTTCTTTCCATATACGCCAACAAAAATGGGGAGGAATTAAAATCCAAAAATCTTTTACAATTAGGTTCTGGAAAGGACTACTCCATTGTTTGACAAAATCCTACCATAGGAGAGGGAAAAGCCAACACAGATTCCATTTCCTAAGAATAACTTCCCAAACCTTTCGGGTGAAGGAGCAATGTAACATTATGTGATCACAAGTTCCAGCTTGTTCCAATCAAAGAAAACATCTATTAGCAAGATAAAAACCCCTTTTAGAAATATTATCAAGGGTTAGAGGTTTATTCTGAATTAAGAGCCAAAAAAAAAAGTTAATTTTAGGAGTGAGATGTTTGTACCAGACATAAGAGCGTAGAGGTATCTCCTCCCTCACATTAAAGAGATTATATGCGGAAGCAACAATATACTTACCATAAGGTCTTGGATCCCAAACAATAATATCTTGGAAGTTATCTTTAATAAACCAGGTTTGCAGCTCATGCTGGAGGGAAGTAAATTTGCTATCTATTTCACCAAGATTCCTCCATTTGTTTTCTTGCTAGTAATCTTTAGCCTTAATCCCAATTGTTTCTTTGAACATGTCAATAGCATGTTTCCACTCTTGGTTATTAGATAAAGGCTCCTTGAGGATCCAATTATCTTCCCAGAAGTTGATTCTCCTTCCATCCCCCAAAAACCTCCTTGTTCCATATTTATATCAGTCTACATTCTACCTTTCATTTGGAAAATATCCCCAAAAACCTCCTTGTTCCATATTTTGAGTTTCCTTTTAATGGCGTTCAATTTTTAGTAGTTCTATACATGGCTCCCCCCTCTAAGGTATAGTTCCACCAGTTTTCTATCCTTTATTTGAAGTTTGGGTGGGCCGTCCATATTTTTTCAAACTGAAAAGGTATGTTCTTTTTACCATTGATCAAGTTAGCATTTAAAGATATAGGAAAATGATCAAACCCAATTCTTAGCAGACAATAAAGGGAGTAGGAATACCTAGATATCCAATCATGAGATAATAGTAATTTGTCCAATTTGACCTGGATGAGGTCGTTTCATGTTATTCTATTAGACCAAGTATAGTGAATTCCTTCTAGTTCCATATCTAAAAAGGCTTCATCATTGATGTAGTCCATCATATCAGTTCAACTATCCATCTGGGAGGGAATGCCACCCTTTTTCTCATCATTTTAAGGGGATTATTGAAGTCTCCCATTACCATCCAACTTTCTTCTTGGAATTGCTTACGAATCTCTATCAGAATTTTCCAATACTTCAATCTTCCTTTTCTGGTATTGGGGGCATAAATATTGACAAGATTTGAGGTTAAGTTATATTTTATATAGTTATCCCTAACTAGTAAAATATTCTTCACACTTATAAGGAGAGTGCAATTGACAGTTTGTTTATTCTAGAAAATGACAATACCACCTGAGGCACCATCAGAGTCACCTCCTATACTACCACTATTCTTAAACATATGATTTTTTCCACTTTATCTTTGAGCATTTTGGTTTCTTGGATAAGTAAAATGTATGGTTTACTATCTCTAACCAGATTCCTTATGACATCATGTTTATGGGGACTGTTTAGTCCTCTAATGTTCTAAGATATAACTTTCATTTATAGAGTTTGGGAGCATATCTTAGGGATGGTACATTGCCAACCATCCGTTATATTCTATTTTTCTTCTTGCTCATGTGTCTTTTTGAAAGATTTTCTTTCTCTATTGTTTTTGGGACTTCCCACATCAACATTTTGTTGCCTTCTTGTCTGAACCCCACCTTGGGGTTGGTTATCGTGTTTCTTTGTTGATTCATAAGAGTTGTTGTGGTTCTGTCCTCCTTTTTTTATGGAACTTTTAGAGGAATTTTTTTCCCATTTATTTCAGTCCATGGTTCTTCTTGGCTTTTTCCTGATATCAGATAGCTTTCCAATCTTTCTTCACTCCATAGGTCCACCAGAGGGGATAGGACTTCATCATCACTCACTTCAGAATTACTCCCATTTAACACAAGATCCCCTGAATTTAATCCTAAAGGAATAAAGGGATTCTCCATCCTAAGTAGAGAGTGAGCCATAGCATTATCCATAATCTCACTATTGTCCTTTCTCAAGATTATTGGTGTAGACTCATTTTATTACTTGACTTATTCCTGGGCTAGGTTTTGATGGGTTGAAGGACTAAAATGGTTCTTGATCTCTATTTTTTCCTTTTCAGTTGGGATATCTAGATCATTTCTTGCCTCAGTTGAATCTTTATTATCATTATCCTACTTGTTCTTTGTGAGGATGTTGCAATCCTTACTATTCTCTTCTAAATTATCATTATTTTCCTCTCCCTTCTTATTCTCAGCTTGATGAATTGTTCTAGGGTTATCATTGAATGTTTCATTCGAACTAGATTTCTCCTTCCATTCTTTCCTTGGCTCATGCTTTTTTCCTTGGCCTCCTTTCTCTTTCTATTGTTTTAGTGGGCATTGTTTTGCCCAGTGTCACATTTTTTTACAAGAGAAGCACGCAAATGGGACAAATTAGTATTCAACAGATTGGATATGCTTACCCAACTTTGAGTTGATTGAAATGAACTCAGGCAGGTCCGTATTTTGGTGTATATTAACATAGATTTTGGCATGCACTAGTCTAGACTTTGCTGCTGTCATAGGGTCTATGGAGAGAAGTTTTCCAAAAGCACCTGCCAGGCCTGCAAAGATATCCTCATGCCAGTGATCCATAGAAAGGCTTGGAAAATGAACCCAAACAGTGGCTATTTTGAATAGGTCTACATTCAAATCCAAGTTAGTCACCCATTTTTGAATAGCCAATGATGATTTGCCAAACATCTAGGGGCCTCCACAAAGCACTTTTGAGATATCTTCCATGCTTCAAAAGACAAAAGAGAGAAAAACTTTTAGTATACCCGCAATATCTACTTGCCCCTTGAGCTTCCATTTTCTAGAGATAAATACTATGACCAAGTCAATATTAGGTCTAGTCCCCGTAAATTTTCCTACCAGCGTTAGAGCCATATTGGATACCATATGGTCAACGAGGGGATTAGGTATAGAAATGCCAAACATGCCCTTACCAGGATTAGAAATATTGTTAATGCAAGGGAAGGAAGATTTTCTCGTTGGTTTAACCCCAAATAAAGATGACCAGCTACCTTTGGTCAGAATCCTAGCAGAAATATTTCCACTACTACCAACAAAGGAGGTCTTACTAGGTGTAGTCGTGTTTTCTGGCCCATCTCCTCGGGAATGAGCAGCATCTGGGTCCTTGTCCTCATCTGGATCCTTAGTGGAGCCCTCACTTGATGTCCCTCCCGCCTTCTGTTGATCTCCTGCCATAGCAGACGCATGAATCCATCCAGCTTCGCAGTTCCCGCCCATTGATTGTTAAGTAAGCTTTTCTTAGATTTATTTTTTTGTTAAATTGTTAATATAAGTGAATTTAATTGATTAACAAGAAATTAAAACTACAATTAAGCTATGAAAATATGTAGAAAAGTCGTATTAATCTTGGAGAAATAAAACATTTATAAAAAAAAAAAGATTTTTAAAATGAGATTTAAAGCATATAAATAACATTTTTTTTTAAATAAATAAATTATTTTGTTAAAATTTTAAATAAGCGATTTTAAGTGATAAACATAAAATTAAAATTTGAATTGGATTATTAAAATGTCGTAAAATAACATAGTACCGTTAAATATGCACGAATTGTAAATATAGTAAATCTTTATTAATTCATGAAATGAAAGTTAGATGAAAACAATAAATTGAACTATAAATTTAATATATTAACTTGATATAATTAAGAGACAAACTAATTAAAAATAAGAATAACAATTAATAATCAAATGAACCGAAATAGATAAGCAAAGAGATTGTTGGCAAAGTGTCAGTCTACAAAGAATTTACAATTTCAAAAGAAATAATGGAGTGAATGACAGTCAGACCAGCAAAAAATAGTAAACAAACCTTTGAATTATGACCACTAAAACAAGTAAGATAGCAGAGTAAGTGACCAAATGAACTGGTAACCTGCGCAATGAATGATTAGATAACCTACGCAAGTAAAATGATGATAGGTACAAAGCATAAAAACTGTGAGAGAAATGGTAAGAGCTGCGTAGGGGATGAAATTATTGTGAAGGAAATGAAAGGCTGTGTAATTGATGAAATAGGGGTTTGGGAATTTGGGGATTTGATTGTTAATTATTGTTTGATTTGATTAAAGTGTGTTGAATTCCTTAATCGTATTTCATATTTACTTGAATTTATTTGATTGTGTATTGCAATTGTGATTAAGGAGAAGATAAGATGTTCCTCTTTTATTCCCAAATGCACAAATGGAAGATCCAAGTTGATCAACCCAAAGGAAGGGCTAATGCGCAAATGAATCAACTATTCGGAAAGGAGAATAACAAGAAGGATATCCTAAATTCTGTTAATTATATGCATAGATATGATATATGACAGTAATTGAAGAAATATGAGAAATGCACTAACCTTGAAATATTGCAGATCAAAGAATGTTGTTTTTTGAGGTCTGTAGACTGTTTCTAGAAAAACTGACAGTTGATCCCGAACCGAAACGCAGAGACGAAAAAAACCCAAAAATATTTTTATGTTCTGATGTCATCTTATGAAAAGGTCAACTTTGACCCACAAATGTCAACCTTGACCCAATAATGTCGACCCTGACCTACACAGGTCTGACAAAAAATTTGTTCGCGTCATCCGAAAGAAAGTCGAAAAGGGTATCCAGATCTGGTCTCAAATCTGTAGTCCTGAACCTGTACCTACAAGAAAAAGAGGTTTTTTTGTTGTGGGGGAGGGGTTTGCCTTGGTCAAACCCTAGTTTAGGAATTAACCTTAAATATATGTAATTGAAATTGCAGAAATAGACAAAGTAAATACTTAAATTCACCTTGCTTGTAAAAGTCCTTGTGGTGGATTTGAATCCTTGAATCCACAAGTATGCTTCAAAATGTGGAATTTAGAAAGGTAAGATGTCTTCGATATCTTGCTTGTAGATCTCCAACACCAAGTCTTGAATGGGTTCTTGAGTTTGGAATAGGCTTGAAAGGAGGTGGATGGAGAGATCACCAAAAGGGCACTATGTGGCTTGAATTCTTCAATGGCCTCCAATGGATCTCCTTCATGAAAATGGATGCTTGACTGGATGAATGCTTGCTTGAAATCTTGCTTGATTGATTTCTTGATCATGCTTCTCAATTGCTCAAGGATGCATAGGCTTCAATAGAGGACTTTCATTTCTCAATCTAGCTTAGAACTTTTTGCACTTAGAAGGCTTAGAGAAAATGAGAGAAAGAGGCTTCCTTTTATATGAAACTAGGGCACAATCTTCTAAGGAGACCAACATAGGAGAATTAAATTTCCATTAAAGCCTTTACCCCTAGGAGATGACCTATCTTAAATATAATTTAGGAATCAACCCTTCGGAACCCGAAACAGCCAACCCGGAAGCGGGAAAATACTTTTTGCAAAGACCGACATCCACAACTGCAAGACCCCAAGATCTGAACCCTGGGTCAAGGTTGAGGTCGACCTTGACCTAGGTCAAGGTCAAGGTCAACCCTGACCTAGGTTAGGGTCAAGTTTGACATAGACCTAAAAGGTCGACCCTGACCTTGAAACCTAGAATCACTAGTCTGCAATTCAGGATGCAGAAATCAGGCTTAAACAGGAGTGGAAAGAAGGACATAACAGGGGGAAGCCATGTCAAGATCAGAAACCCATTCTAGGTGCTTGATATGAACCCACACCACTTACTCGGAGGGCTAAACAAGTCTATAATGGAAGTGCTTCCATTTTCTGACTATACATTTATCCCCCACTTTAGCAAGAGTATGAGTTCAACACAAACTCTTGGTAAAGGAGAATCATAAAGAACAGACAATCTTATCGGAACCAAAAGGGATAAAGAAACCCTCAATCCCCCAAGGGAATTAAGTATTTATCAACCCTAAGATCACGATAAGAGAGACATCATTTAGTTAAGGAGAGAGAGAGAAGGTGTGATTATCTTGCCCAGTGAGAACTTATGTCTCATTGTGAACCACACAAAAAGCGTAACTAAAAAGATGGAGCTGAACTGCCTAGTGAATGTGGCTACTCACTAGTCAACCCATCAGGGAGATTCATTCTTAAAGGGATCAACACTTTGTACATTGAAAGCTGGCGGGATCAAGAGATCCATATAATTTTAAACTTGAGGGATCAAGAGATCCTAAAAAGTAAAAATGACCATGCTTTAAGGATTAGTTTCTTTTAATCCATAAAGGGAAAAGCTTTTAAGTCTTGAAAACTATTTTGAACACGTGTGTGTGCAAAAAGTGAGTAGAGTGTATGCCCCCATGTTAGAGCTAACACTTTAACAGGAGCAATGAGTTTAACAGAAACATCAGCAACTCTATGGATTACATTTCCACTACGAGATGCCTCCAAAGGAAGACAAATCAAGGGAAATAAAACATAAACATACATAAGAACACAAAAGGGATCTACCTAATGTGGGGTCAGTATGATCATAAGATAACATGTACATAGAAATATAATATTATTACAAATGAATTGACATCATTCCCCAAAGAAAGTAGAACTACAATCACAAAGGAGGAAAGAAACCTAAGAATTACAAAGAGTAATCTTTTTGGACCACAACATGGAGACCAAAAAGAATTAGTGCTACCATGTCGTAGATCCAAGAAGATTGTACAAGGAAAATAGTTACAAACAATAGCACAAGTACAACATAACATGAAACAACATATAGAATAATGTAGATACATATAGAAGAATTGAACAACAGTTTTGATTCTTTTATCACTTTGCACCAACAAAGTAACAAGGGTCGTATAAAAGAATCTAACAAATATTTAGAGAAACACATCACAGGGGAAGCACATTACAACATACAAACACAAAAAAGGGCTACCATAAAGGATGAGCCAATCAAGCATGTTGGCAACCCTCCCCATCTTGGTTTATGTTATTTAGGGTAGGTGGGCAACTCGCAAGAGGGACTATATCCAATATAGTAGGCATGATAGCCAGTTCCAAACAAGGATCCTCTTGAGAATCACAATGCTCATTACTTGGTGTAATTGTTAATTGAGTTAAAAGCATATGAGGTAAATCATTATCAAGATCAATGGTCTCATATTCATCACTAAGATCAATAGGATCATCGAGGGTGTCCTCCTCATGAAGGTTGATTGAAATGGGATCCAAGATGTGAATAGGATCATCATGCTCATTCATCTTGACCTCATGAATATTAACATCCAATGCATCAGGCATATGTTGATCAAAGGTAGGTAATGAGTTTTGTATCATAGAAGCACAGGCTCTAGCATTAGCTCTACGCCTCTTACGACGTTCATTAGCAGATTTGTTACGTTTAGCTTTATTTTTCACATGTTGAGAACTAGGAGGAATGATAATAGATTCCTTCACAGGTTCTATAGGAGGATTCTCAATATGTTGTAATGGAAGAGTAGAAGTTTTATCAATTTTATTAGCAGTCATAGATAAAGGAGGTATTGCAGGAGTAGGCAAAAGATCACGGTTGGAATCAATCCGAGGCATACTTAACTCAGCAATTTTGTGATGTTTGTAAGCTTGATATGAGCAAAAGAGATGATCGGGGTGAGAAGGACATGAATTAGGTAATAAAGGCCAAATAAAATCGAGAGTAGCACAATCTCTAGGCCTAGAAGGTTGAAACAAACTATGATTAATTGTTTTGACTTCTCCATTATGCATGAACTTAAGACATTTATGAATGGGAGAAGCAATAGCATGCATAGAAGTTATCCAAGGTAAACCAAATTTGATTTGAAATTGATCATAAGTAGGAATAATGATGAAGGTAGTATCTATAACCTTACCACAAAGTTCAACAGGTAAGTTAATAGAACCAAGTGCAGGATAAAGAAAGCCATTACAAGTTTGGATCCATGCATCAGATGAGTCGTAAAAACCACGTTGTAAGCCTTTCATAAAAATATTTTCCTTAGTAATGAAATTTATTAAAGATTTAGGATCAACTAAACAACCACGAGTAGGTATCTTAGCAATCCTAGCATAAATATAAAGGAGACCATCGGGAGCCTTAATTGTTTCAGAATCATCAAAGGTAATTAAAAGTTCCCTGGGTCGCTAATCCTTAGTTTGTTTTTGAGTTTTAGGTGGAATTGGAAGTTGAAGCGGAGGTGAAGGATCTTGAACAATAATTTGAGATGACGCAACACTCTCCACATGATTAACAATGTTATTACGATCATCCATCTTTGAATAAAAAATAATGTCTATAGAAGATGGTTTAGCTATAATATTAGTATCATGTGTAGGTAAAGGATTGGTATAGATCTGAAGGTTTTGATTAGGAGGAGAAATAGATTTATTCCCATTACCATCACAATTATCAACAGACAAAGCTTTATAATCAATTAAGTCTTGAATCTTATGTTTTAGAGAGTAACATTTTTCAGTGTCATGGCCATTCTGGCGATGGTATTGGCAGAAAGCTTTAGAATTAAAGGATTTTGAAGCTATCGTGGTAGGAAGAAGAGGTCAAATAGGAGGCAAAGTAATCATACTAGTACTTAACAACCTACTCATTATAGAATGCAAAGTTTCAAAGAGAGGAGTAAACGTACAATTCATATGGAAAGCAGTAGGAGCACTATTAGATGTAGCCGCAACTTGATTAGCAACCGCATTCGTCTGTTTATTAATCTTGACATAGTTGTTAGGTTTTTGAAATTTATTAGGATTAGGAGCATTTTCACTCTTATCAACTGGAACATGAGCCATTGGAGTGTTGCTCTCAAACTGACTCACTTGTAATTGATAATGGTGAAGTGCTACACACAATTGTTGAAAGGAAGTAAATTCAGTAAGCAGAATCTTATCCCTAATATCTTTTTGTAAATTTGCAATAAACACATGTTGAATATCAATATCAGGAATAGGATAAGAAATTTGAGCATACAAATGGTTAAATCTACCAATAAAATCAGTCAATTTTTCCTTAGTGTTTTGTTTACAATGCATTAAATCATATAAGGACACTTGTGGTCCAATGTTATTTTGAAATTGTTGAATGAAGGAGTTAGCAAGTTTAAGAAAAGAATCAATGGAATAGGGAGGTAAGGAACAATACCATTGTAAAGCCTTATCTCGAAAGGTTCTAGCAAACAATTTACCTAAAATCCTATGGTCATGAGCATAATCACTACAAAGGATTTGATATGTTTTAACATGAGTAACAGGATCACCTTTACCATTGTAATTCTCAAGACAAGGCATATCAGCTTGCTGAGGGACAGTAGTACGTATGATGTCTAGGGATAAAGGACTAACCATATCACATGTAGGAATGCTAAATTTAGATTGAGTTAAAGATGCAAGCTGTTGCTGTAAAGATGACACAGTTTGAGCCAAACTAATAATTGTAGAATCATTAGAGGAGATAGGTGGCATAGCAATATTAGGAATGCTAGGAAAAGTATAAGAACCAGTAGGAATAGAAGACACAACCGGTGGAACATTAGGGACCACAATTGGAATAGGATTAGTATAAGTAAAAGGCACACTATGGTATGAAGGTTGTGAGGTAGGTAAAGATACCGGTGGAGCACTCACAGGAATAAGTGTGCTTGGGAGAGAAGTTGTTGTCAAAGGAGGAGTGTAAGTAGGAACACTAGGTAGAGGAACAGAAGAAGGTCCTTCACTAGTGACAATAGGTGTGAATCCTAACTCTTGAGCCTCTTGAGCTAAAGGTTTAACATTCAAATTCACAAGATGAGTAATAGTACTCAAGAAATTAATACCTTGATCATTATCACAGAGAAATTTGTTAAGAGCCTCTATGGCTTGGATAGAATCTTGATTATGGTTTTCTTGGATAAGCCAATTTCCCATTTTATCAAGTTCAGTTGAAAGGTTTTGCACTTGTTCAGGAGGAACTCTTAAAGCATCCTCGTCATCATGAGATGAGTGAGAAGAGTTATGCTCCATAGAAGGATTGGAATCATGAATTATAAAATTATCATCCAGGATCCTAAGGAAAGGAGAGGAAGACTCGGGATCAAAGGGACCTATAAGTCTACGACTTCTTCTAACCAGGATACTATAAGTAGGACTAGATGTGGTAAAGCTCATACACCAATACAATGCAAATGAACTCACACAAAATTTTCATCAATGGAATTTAAATGCAATCTGAAAGAAAATGCAAGATCTAGCGTAAACAATGTAAATCTAACACCAAAAAGAAAGAGTTGTCTATTGCGGGTTCACCAAAATGTAATTGATGAAATAGAGGTTTGGGAATTTGGGGATTTGATTGCTAATTGTTGTTTGATTTGATTAAAGTGTGTTGAATTCCTTAACCCTATTTCATATTTACTTGAATTTATTTTATTGTGTATTGCGATTGTGATTAAGGAGAAGATAAGATGTTCCTCTTTTATTCCCAAATGCACAAATGGAAGATCCAAGTTGATCAACCCAAAGGAAGGGCTAATGCGCAAATGAATCAACTATTCAGAAAGGAGAATAACAAGAAGGATATCCTAAATTCTATTAATTATATGCATAGATATGATATATGACAGTAATTGAAGAAATAGGAGAAATGCACTAACCTTGAAATATTGTAGATCAAAGAATGCTATTTTCTGAGGTCTATAGACTATTTCTAGAAAAACTAACAATTGATCCCGAACTGGAACGCAGAGACGAACAAAACCCAGAAATCTTTTTCCATTCTGATGTTGTCATATGAAAAGGTTGACCTTGACCCACAAATGTCAACCCTGACCTAATAATGTCGACCCTGACCTACACAGGTCCGACAGAAAATCTGTTTGCGGCGTCCGAAAGAAAGCTGAAAAGCATATCCAGATCTGGTCTCAAATCTGCAGTCCTGAACCTGTACCTACAAGAAAAAGAGGTTTGTTTATTGTGGGGGAGGGGTTTTCCTTGTTCAAACTTTGGCTTAGGAATTAACCTTAAATATATGTAATTGAAATTGCAGAAATAGACAAAGTAAATACTTAAATTCACCTTGCTTGTAAAAGTCCTTGTGGCGGATTCGAATCCTTGAATCCACAAGTATGCTTCAAAATGTGGAATGTAGAAAGGTAAGATGTCTTCAATCTCTTGCTTGTAGATCTCCAACACCAAGTCTTGAATGGGTTCTTGAGTTTGGAATAGGCTTGAAAGGAGGTGGATGGAGAGATCACCAAAAGGGCACTATGTGGCTTGAATCCTTCAATGGCCTCTAATGGATCTCCTTCATGAAAAAGGATGCTTGAATGGATGAATGCTTGCTTGAAATCTTTCTTGATTGCTTGCTTGATCATGCTTCTTAATTGCTCAAGGATGCATAGGATTCAATAGAGGACTTTCGTTTCTCAATCTTGCTTAGAACTTTTTGTACTTAGAAGGCTTAGAGAAAATGAGAGAAAGAGGCTTCCTTTTATATGAAAGTAGGGCACAATCTTCTAAGGAGGCCGACATAGGATAATTAAATTTCCATTAAAGCCTTTACCCCTAGGAGAGGACCTATATTAAATATAATTTAGGAATCAACCCTTCGGAACCTGAAACATCCGACCCAGAAGCGGGAAAATACTTTTTGCAAAGACCGACATCCAAAACTGCAAGACCCCGAGATCTGAACCCTGGGTCAAGGTTGAGGTAAACCTTGACCTAGGTCAGGGTCAAGGTCAACCTTGACCTAGGTCAGGGTCGAGGTCAACATAGACCTAAAATGTCAACCCTGACCCTGAAGCCCAGAATCACCAGTCTGCAGTTCAAAATGCAGAAATCAGGCTTAAACAGGAGTGGAAAGAAGGACTAAACAGGGGGGAAGCCATGTCAATATCAAGAACCCATTCTAGGTGCTTGATATGACCCCACACCACTTACTCGGAGGGCTAAACAAGTCTACAATGGAAGTGCTTCCATTTTTTGACTATACAGGTTGTACAAACAACTTAGCATATTGTAACCTACAAGTTCCAGTATTGTGGCCATGTACTAGTCCAATCAGACCACTCCTGCCAATATTTAATGCAGTGGATAGAGTAGTGATATCAAGAGCAAGACTGAAAAGGTTGTAACATTAATGTAACGAAAGGGAAAGTTGCAAAGACCATGGTAAGGAAGGAGTAAACTGCGAAACAAGTAACCTACATAAGGAGAGGAGGAGGAAGTTGTGAATAAGATTTGAGAACAAATAGAAATTCCCTGTGCAAGGTTTGGGCAATGCTGCACAAGAAAAGAAGCCTGTGTAATAAAGAGATGGATTTAAACAAAAGTGGGGTTAGGTTCCACACCCTCTGCTATCATCATCTACCGCATATGAGTGTCCAAAATTTATAATAGCATTAAAGTGTTGTGTAGAGAGGCCAAGGTGTGATGCTACATGAACACAACCTATTCATTTGAATGCATAGAATGGACGATCATGTTGTAGGTTGAAGAGAAATAGAAAGATTTCTTTGTTTTCTTCAAGATATTAACAACTGGGAACCCCTGATTGGTCAAGATCAATGATTTTTGTACAAAGAAAAGGAGGAAAATATTATTGTTAAATATAGTTCTTTGAAAAATTTGTAAGGACTCTCAAATCCATAACACACATGCTCGGGATTGCACACATGGTGACATATATGTCTTTTTCCAAACGAGCTAGAGATCTACTAACTAGTTTCTATGGCAGTGATTCTACTTCTTCCTATGTCCATGCAAGACCTAATACCTTCCATTATGTCAACCTGCATGACGTCAATCTGTGAATATACATGAATGCTTTGATTGGTATAGGGATCAATGTGAAAGGCTTACTATAGGGTTATGATTTATCAAGCGGAAATATTAATCACTTTGGGAGACGTTCTCCCTTATATGATTTGACAGACAAAAAAATGACAGATCTAGTCTCTGTTTATATCAAATGAGATGTTGGTTTAGATCAATTCAACACAGAGATGGAATGACACGCACCAAACTCATTGTAAACTATATATATAAAGCCAGTGATATATATATATATATATAGAGAGAGAGAGAGAGAAGAGATGTAAAGATTAAATCAAACACGGTGATATTTTGTTGGCATGGATGAATAGAAATACAGAGCAGAGATGTAATAGATATAATAGATAGAAATCACCAAAGGTAGTGATCAAAACTCAGAGAATCAAGATTACAAAGATGTAAATTAGAATAGAGATATGTCTGCATGCACAAAGATCTAAAATATTATAATGTGAATCCTGCAAGAACCAAAACTACAGAGGACAGGTTATTAAAAAACCAATTAGATTAAAACTTACATGAAACTTGAGAGAATAAATATGTTAAACCTTTTGGTTGCCCGATAAAGGTGAAAAAAAATGCAGATTGAAATGGGTTTGGCTGAAACTAGCCAAACAAAAAAAATCAAATACAACTCTTTGGCGGCAAGATAACCAAAGAGGGTTAGAGTAAACAACAATGCAAAATATGAAATAAAAAAGTTAGCAGATGAAGCTCAAGCTTCTCTCTCAAACAAGAGTCTCCAACAAGGTGTGCTCCAACGAATGGTGACCTTCAATACTACACTCGAACAAGGATTAGCAACCCAAACTCTAATACCATGTAAGAAAATTAACAAGAAAACAAAATAAAAATAATCCAAGAGAGATATGTGAAGAAGAAATTGTTACCATGAGAAAAAAATGAAATATGAGCAAGCACCCAAAATCCAATACAAGGAAACAAGAAGATTTTGAAAGGGGAAAAGAAAAGAAAAACCCCTTGTGATATTATGAAGATGGAAAAGCTAGAGAGAGAGAGAGAGAGAGAGAGAGAGAGAGAGAGAGAGAGAGATCTCATTTACAATGACTCCAAAGAGTAGAAATGAGAGAGGGGAGCATCTCTTTTATAGAGATAAGGAGAGGAGTTACCAAGTAACTCACCAATCTATGAATTCCAACATCCATAATAGGTGTGTGCAAAGTGTCAAGATCCTCTTAAGGAGGATAATCTAATTTCCTTATTAAAGGAATTACAAAATATGACATGTCCTCCCACTTGGACTAGATGACAAAAAACATGTAGGGATTCTAGAGGAATCTCCTAATTAAATACATAGTTACAACTAAATATTAATCTTCTAACATTAGTCTTATGAAAAATTTGTATGAATCCTTGTCTAGGGATTAGTCTTAGAATTCTGTATGAATTCATGTTCAAGGATCAGTCTTTATGGAGATCTCCATGTGAATCCACAAAAAGTGATCAGTCTATGGATCAAAAAATAATAATTACATGTAATGTACAAGGGAGGCCGTGTTGGTGCTCAAATCAACCGATTGGATTTCCTATGGACTTGCCAATCCAATGCTTGGAAACCCAAGTGATTTGGCCAACTAACAAGTCACAACCAAGGCAAGGTTGGAACTTCTACAATTCTGACTTTGCAAAACCAAGGCTGGTAGGGCTATACCTTGACTTATGCTTCAAGTTACAAGGCTTTTTATAACATATAAGTAACACTTCAACCTTATCTCTCAAGTATGGCAAGGCACTTGAGAGAAATCTAACTAAAAGCAATATATCATGAACTATAAATTGAAATACTTTAAGTAATTGAAAGAATGTTTAGTAAATGTGTATGTAATTTGAATGAACAGATAGATAAGATATCAAAAAATTATAAACAATGAACTAAAAAACTATAATCAAAATAAACAAGAAAGACCAGTGCCTTAATCAACCATGGGCAATAGAGTCACTATCATTCCAATCTTATGTTCAACCTCAGAGACAGTTTTACAAGAAAACTTATCACTTCAAAGGTGTTATGGAATGTACATGCAACCTAAAACAAATTCAGAGATATTTCAAAAGGGTAATACTTCTCAAATGACAGCCCAATTGAATGAGGCCTCAATCAATAGAATTTAACCATGAAAAATGAGAAAACCAATTGAAAATATAGACTGTATTGAATCAAATCAAGAAACATGCACATCAAACTATCACTTTGAAGAAGTTCTATTGGTTTATTTGAGGGACTAATTGTAAAATGATTAATGAAATAATTGCATATATGAAGAAAAAAGACTTATCTTTACTGATTTTAAAGAAATAGTATATCCAGGTCCATGTTATAGTTGTTGATCCAAAACTATCCAAATATGTGAAATTGTATTATTATTGTATTGTCTTCTCTTTACATTTTACATTATGTATATATATGTG
>MU227041.1:485415-521412 GCA_018584345.1 Thuja plicata
ACCTCTTTAGGGTGAAAAGACACAACTCTTATTACAAATTATTTTGAAAAAACAATAAACTAACTAAAAAATAACTACCTAACTTTCAGATTTGGCTTTGGTAGAAAATCCAAAACACCTCTTGAAATGCTAATATTGCTGCTAGAGATAGGAAATTTGATTTCCTGAACTGGGACATCTTTAGATTTTTAAAATTCGACCATCTTTATCCTCTGTCGAAATCATCTTTGTAGTAGGTCTAAATTCCAGCATTTTCTGAAGGCTTCAATTAGTTAGTTCTGTTTATTTGTGTCATAAAGCTTCCTTCCTTTGATATTTTTTAGTATGGAGAAACATGCTTCTTGATAATGGATTGGGACTTCTAAATTATCAAAATTTAGGGTACCACCAGGCCGTATGTATGCCCCCTCCTTATGATGGCAATGCAAGAGGCGTCGTAAAGAAAATAATCAATGATACCTACTTCCAACAACAAGAAGACATCCTTAAAACAACAATGCATGCCATGAACTTAGCTAAGAGCGTTGACTCTTATGAGCTAAGAAGATAGATAATCATGAAGGATATTCTCTTTGTGTGAAGAGACCCTTGAAAGGAATATGTCTTGTCTACAAAACATCTACCTTCAAGCAGAGTTCTTGAACAAAGATTGCATCTTCAAGGCAAAGACGGGGAGGAGAACAATAATTCACTCATTTAGCCCCATATTACCAGGTGAAATAGGGATTCTTGATGAAGGATGACAAAATTTGAAACACCTAGTAAGGAAATTTGTTTATAATCAACATAGTTTTGCCAATAAAAAAGAGGCCATGATAAAGGATGTATGCCTATTGTATAAGAGAGAATCACAAATCAAAACAAACAGTTCTTTATAAGAAAAGAATGTCACATGATAAACAAATGTCAGTATACTAAGGAATGTAGATCATTAGACTAAAGAGAGAGAGAGGAATATACCAGCAATCTTTCCCCACAAGTGTGAAGGCAAGATAAAATATATAATACACCCTTAACGATAGCTAGGTTATAATGGATATGCAATTCCAAGAAAAATAAGTCATAAATTAGAAAGAAACTCATAATGGTAGAAAATATATCACATATAAAGGAAGAAAATCACCGAGGAAGGGAATGAAAGGATGAGGGTGATTACTAAATGATATACATGCCCTTTGAGGCATGAAAATGATTGCTAAGAAAATATGTTAGTATCTTGCGTGAAACAAAGAATCTCATGCCAAAAAGAATGTACCATCATAAAATAACAGCAAATGCATAAATATGAGAGAGAAAAGGAGAATAAGGATGCCACATTACGTCTACTTAGAGTTCATCCAAAGTATACAAGATACACACTTCCAAGTAAGGAAGAAAGTGTAAGGAGGATACTAATCTCATTAAGGAGAAAGATCCTAAACAACAAGTCCATACATGGGAGGACATCATAGTATAAAAGATATGAACACAAAGAGATAATGGATCCAACAAAAGCATAAAATGAAAGAAAGCCAATATGCGCCCTAAGTGATTGATCTTTAATAATATGTACCTTCAAGCAAGCATAAGATTGCAACTCCAAATGAAAATCCTTGTATAAAGTAATAAATTATTGTAAGAAGGTATATCATACCATAAAAGATGCAAGAGAAAATGGATATTTGATGCATGAAAAAGGAAATAAGAAGGAAGATACATTAAGCTCCCTAAATGGTTTCTCATGTATAAAATATATGTACTTGCAAGCAAACATAAGGTTGCAACCCATGATGTTCATATCCATATGGAAAACAACAAATGCATGCCAGTAAGGATGTCATTGTATAAAAGAAACATACCAAGGAAGGGAGAAAATGGATCCCTACAAGAAGAAAGAAACAATGATCCCTTGCCCCCCAGCTTAGAGAGACAGAGAGAGAATCCTATTATGATTCCCTTAGTGCACATTATGAAAAGAATGTTGCATAATAGAGATCAACGTACTAAGAAAAATAATGGCTAAGCTATTTCTCATATATGAAGAAAATGTAGGATATTTGTTGTTAAAAGAAGAAGATTTCAATCAAGAAAACCTTGAACAAATTGCCTAAACTCAACACAATCATAAAGGGAATGTCTATTAGAGTAATGAAAGGAACATGAAAATTCTCTATTGTAAGTATGTGGGTTTTGACGAAATCTATAAGTAAATCTTGTTTTAGAGTTATGCTTGATATTAAGATAAATTATTCTAGCCAAAGACACACAGTCATCATAGGGTAAAGGTTCATGAGATGGTGTGGGAAATAGAACATTAAGAGGTGGTTTTGGTTGAGGGAAAATGTTAACTTGAGGGACATGATATGCTCGAGGATGGATTCCTTTTGTGATAAATGATGTACACAAAGGATGTGTAAATATGATAAATGATACAATAAGAGGAATGAACTTGCCTTGGAACTAGGAAAGAATGCGTGAATCTCATATATGAGTTTCTCTATCATTAAGCTATCAAAAACATAAACTATTATGGATGTAGAACCCTGACACTTGTATCTTCTGACTATAAAAATTGCAGATCCTCAAGACAATTGTAATGTCCCCTTTCGGGATCACCTTTTACTTTTCCCTTTCTCTCAAATTTTGAATAATAATCTTTTATTGTTGCTTTTCCTTTTCAGTTTGGAATGAAATCTCCTTTATACTTTATTGAAAAGGGTAGACCTTATGGCAAGACATGTTGTCAATTATTGCCAAAACACTTAGTCATTCATATGCTTACAGTGTTAACCAAGCCAGCAGCTTGAAGTGTTACCTGAGCTAAGCAGTTGCAGTGTCGATCGAGCAGTTAGTTCCAAACAGTATCACCCTAGTCACCAATGTTACCTGAGTTGCATACCATATCTGAGTGATCAATGAGGCTCGAGCACCTAGTGTCAATCGAGTGCTAGAGTTGCCAGTTCACTATGTCACCTGAGTGTCAGTATATCACCCGAGTGGATTACTAGACCCGAGTATCAACATTGAGTTGACTTAGTACATATTATTTGATACTATTTAATATGATAGTAGCCGACTTGTGGAGGTAATTGATTCGGATAGGTATATATGTAAGAAAGATATCAATTACAGAAACATGAAATAGTATGGATATATAAATCAGTTACATATGCAAAAATAAAGTGTCAGATTGATTAGAAGGCTACAACAGTATAAAGGAACAACAGAGACTCATCTATCACATTCAGGTGATCAATATTACTTCAAAGGATCTTATTCAACAAATTAGAGTTACACAGCAGATCATTCACCGGTTCATCCTAACAGGTGTATCCGTAAAAATCCTTTAACATGGTGGACTTAACAGTCCTTCACAAATCTCCTAACAGAGTGCATCCTTAACTGTATTATATAAATCCTTTAACAAGGTGGACCTAACAATCCTTATTGCTCCTAACAGGGCAGACCATCAGAAGTGGTCAATTGTAAGCCTTAACTGGCCAAATTTATTTCTGCAGTTCTCAATCTTGTGGGTATCATCCCCACCCCAGTTTTACTTTCTATTTGGAAGGTTTCTGGGTAACCAAATATTGTGTCAAGAGTTATGAATGTTTATTGTTTTTCTGTTCCATGCATGCAATTAGATCAGTCTATCTAATAAAGGATAAAAGTGAATAAGTTTTATTGGTTCCTGACTCACCCCCCCTCTCAGTCACCTAGCCTATAATATATTTCCAACAATTGGTATCATAGCCAACTCCCTATAAAATATACAAAGCCAACTCCATCCACATATGGATGTCATGAAAAAACATATTTCTCATGCAAAGACACTCATCCATGATAACAAATTTTCAGTTGCAGAGCTTATGATGGAGTTGTCTGCAAAAATTCAGATTGAGTTACACATCCTGAAGGTGTTGCAAGACAATTGGGACAAGACTTTGTCTCAAATTTTGAAGGTACATAGTGATTTCCTTTCATATTTCGGTATTACCTTGTAGATATGCTTTTTGGCATTTGTATCAAAAATGAGGGGGGAAGATATAATTTGTATATATATGAGGAAATACATGTACAAAGAAGAGGAAGATATATATAGAAGAGTTACAAAAACAATTTTGGAAAATAAAAAATAGAGTCAGTTGTAATCGAGTTGCAGAGTAGTAGTCAAAACCGAGCAAGTACCCAAGCACATGGAAAGGGGGAGTTTTAACTTAGCAGCTTGATCAGAGTTTTTGGTATGACAAGTGTTTTTGTCACTAATGCCAAAGGGGGAGATTGTAGACCTTATGGAAAGATATTTTCTCAATTAGTGCCAAAACACTTAGTCATTCATATGCTTACAGTGTTAACTGAGCCAACAACTTGAAGTATTACCCGAGCTAAGTAGTTGCAGTGTCGACCAAGCAATTAGTTCCAAACAGTATCACGTGAGTCACTAGTGTTACCCGAGTTGCATACCATCTCCGAGTGATCAATGAGGCCCGAGCACCCAGTGTCAATTGAGTGCCAGAGTTTCTAGTTCACTATGTCGCTTGAGTGTTAGTATATCACCCAAGTGGATTAATGGACCCAAGTATCAGCATTGGGATAACTTAGTACATATTGTTTGATACTATTTAATATGATAGTAGCCGACTTGTGGAGGTTATTGATTTGGATATGTATATATGTAAGAAAGATATCAATTACAAAAACATGAAATAGTATGGATATATGAATCAATTACAGATGCAAAAAAATGAAGTGACAGATTGATTAGAAGGCTACAACAATATAAAGGAACAACATGGACTCATCTATCACATTCAGGTGATCAGTATTACTTCAAAGGATCTTATTTAGCAAATCAGAGTTACATAGCAGATCATTCACTAGATCATCCTAATAAGTGTATCAGTTAAAATCCTTTAACAGGTTGGACTTAACAATCCTTCACAAATCTCCTAACAAAGTGCATACTTAACTGTATTGTATAAATCCTTTCACAAGGTAGACCTAATAGTCCTTATTGCTCCTAACAAGGTAGACCTTCAGAAGTGGTCAATTGTAAGCCTTAACTGGCCAAATTTATTACTGCAATTCTAAATCTTGTGGGTATCATCCCCACCCCAATTTTACTTTCTATTTGGAAGGTTTCCGGGTAACCAAATATCGTGTCAAGTGTTATGAATGTTTATTTCTTTTTATGTTCCATGCATGCAATTAGATCAA
Source organism: Thuja plicata (assembly GCA_018584345.1). Classification (NCBI taxonomy): domain Eukaryota; kingdom Viridiplantae; phylum Streptophyta; class Pinopsida; order Cupressales; family Cupressaceae; genus Thuja; species Thuja plicata. The sequence continues at coordinate 490,612 of MU227041.1, forward strand.
TCTATCTAATAAAGGATAAAAGTGAATAAGTTTTATTGGTTCCTTATTCACCCCCCCTCTCAGTCACCTAGCCTACAATATATTTCCAATATTGTGTTATGTATGTGGAGCCTAATCAGACTCGGGTTCTTTCGGCATGGTTTCCCCCCAGACTTATCTACAGGGGATTGGGGGCAGCGCCCCCAAGCTCAGGGTTAAGGGGTAGAGCCCCTTGTGGGGTCCTGGGGCAGCGCCCCAGGCTGGGTCAAGGGGCAGAGCCCCTGACGGGGTCAAGTGACTTAATAATATTGTAAAGGGTTGACCATCAATTTTCTATTAGTCAGAGTATTTTTGCCCTAATTAGGTTATGTCAAAAATATGTGTATAAAGGGCTTAGGGTTTTGAGATTCATTTTTTAGTATGAGGGATTTTTTGTAGCTTCATGTGGCGGTATTGAGTTGCAGGTTTCAGATTGTAATCACTGGATAATAATAAAGACATTGGACTCGCTGTTGGTGGACGTAGCCCAGGGATTGGGTGAACCACATTAAATTTTTGTGTTATTGTGTTCTCTTTTGTGTGTTAATATTTGCATTTTTTTGCTTATTATTCTAACACATAGAAGGTCACCACCTTTCATTAGAATTGAGTCACCACTTTTCATTGTTGCCTTTGAGAGTAATATACTATTCTCCAATTTTCTCTCCCTTCCATGTCCTTCAAAAGAGACATCCCCCTTTATATCTTACAATGTGGAGAAGAGTTACACCTATTCATCATGTCTTCCCTTTGCAATGGTCATGACCTTTTTACAATTACTACTCTTTGGAAGAGTCACAAAACTTCATCATGGTTGCCCTTTGGAAGAGTCACAACCTTTCAGAATTACCACCCCTTTAAAAGAGTCACAACCCTTGATTGTTTCCCTTTGGAAGAGTCACAACCTTTCATAATTGCTGCCCCTTTGGAAAAGTCACAACCATTTAGATTTACTACCCTTTGGAAAAGTCACAACCTTTCAGAATTACCACCCTTTGAAAGAGTCACAACCCTTCATCATTGTTGTCCTTTGGAAGAGTCACAAACTTTCATTATTGTTGCCCCTTTGGAGGAGTCACAACCTTTTAGATTTACTACCCTTTGGAAGAGTCCCAATCTTATAGATTCACTACCCTTTGGAAGAGTCACAACTTTTCAGAATTACCACCCTTTAAAAGAGTCACAACCCTTCAGATTTAGTACCCTTTGGAAGAGTCACAAATCTTTACTAATTCATATGCTCTTTTTTTTCCCTTCCAAACGAAGTTCTCTTCTTCCTTTTTATATCTCATGTTTTAAGGAGTCACAACCTTTCCTTTCATGCCTTTTGACCCTTCATTAACTTAACTAAATTTAATTACATTATATTTTCATTTTGTTATTTTATTATTTTAATTTTAATATCTTTATATAAATTATATATTATATTAAGGATATATTATATTATTATATTAATAATATATCATGTTATTATATTAATAATATATTATTATTTATTTACTATTTCTTATTAAATTATATTCTAGAAAGGGGACATTATAGTTCGCCCTTCCCAAAATTGTTTGTCCTCAAGCAATTAAATGACTTCTCCTTATGATATGATTGTTGTACCATCTTTAGCCCTGAAACAACAATTTCAAGTTCGAGATTAGAATCACAATATATTTACTAATATAAACTTACCATAAGATTCAATTTAAAATTCAACAAATAATTCAAAATTAGAAATTAACTTGATGTTTTGTAGTACTTCCTACTCCTTGTTCCATGAGGAGTCCCGATGAATAATCCTTATGATCCCTGGGAGATACTTTATCTCTTCCCAAACCTTAAGGATACCTTTTTAGGAGGCATCCATAATCCTTGGGAGAGACTTTATCTCTTCCTTGGCTTTTATGGATATCCCTTTAGGTCCTATCCATCGCTAATAATTCCTGGTAGAGACTTTATCTCTTCCAGACTTTTATGGATATCCCTTTAGGATGTATCCATCTCTATAATCCTTGGGAGAGACTTTATCTCGTCCTAGGACTCTATGGATATCCCTTTTGGACTATCCATATTTATAATCCTTAGGAGATACTTTATCTCGTCCTAGGCCTCTATAAATATCCCTTTAGGATGTATCCATCTTTACAATCCTTGGGAGAGACTTTATCTCTTCCTAGGCCTTTATGGATATCCCTTTAGGACTATCCATATTTATAATCCTTAGGAGAGACTTTATCTCATCCTAGGCCTCTATGGATATCCATTTAGGACTATCCATCTTTATAATTCTTGGTAGAGGCTTTATCTCTTTGCAGACCTCTATGGATATCCCTTTAACACATATCCATCTCTATAATCCTTGGGAGATACTTTATCTCTTCCCAGGACTTTATGGATATATCCCTTTAGGACGTTTCCATCTTTATCATGTATTTCTCCCTTCCAATCAAGTCCAAGAGCACGGAATGAACATCCAGTCATTGGGCCCCTTGGCCCCACCTAGGGGTTGGCATACTTGATGGGGGGACTCAATGTTGCTTCCTTCTCATGTTTTCCCTTGGAAGTTTGATCTATTTATTGGATCATTGGATTATGCTTGCTCTTTGTATAAAGATCAATGTTTCTTGAGAAGATTGCTTGATGGTTCAATCTAACTATGTGTTGATGTTGATTGCTTCGCTGTGACCATTAGGGTCTGCTATAAATCTATCTTTAATTCTCCTTCACATCTATAATAAAGACTCTATAAGCCTGATTATGTAATTGCATATAAACATGGTTTATGTTCTTTAAGTGTGATGGTATGAATGCTTCATGACTGATTTATCTTTTATCTTTCTCCATTATTCTTTCAAATTGAATGACTTTCATATATCTTATTTAACCCTGCACGATGGCAGGATCATGCTCTAAAACCAATGTAATGTCCCCATTTGGGATCACCTTTTACTTTGCCTTTGCTCTCAAATTTTGAATAATAATAATTTATTGTTGCTTTTCCTTTTCGGTTTGGAATGAAATCTCATTTATACTTTATTGAAAAGGCCACCACTTTTCATTGTTGCCTTTGAGAGTAATATATTATTCTCCAAATTTCTCTCCCTTCCATGTCCTTCAAAAGAAACATCCCCCCTTCATATCTTCCAATGTGGAGAAGAGTTACACCTCTTCATCATGTCTTCCCTTTGCAATGGTCATTACCTTTTTACAATTACTACTCTTTGGAAGAGTCACAAAACTTCATCATTATTGCCCTTTGGAAGAGTCACAACCTTTCAGAATTATCACCCCTTTAAAATAGTCACAACCCTTCATTGTTTCCCTTTGGAAGAGTCACAACCTTTCATAATTGTTGCCCCTTTGGAAGAGTCACAACCTTTCAAATTCACTACCCTTTGGAAGAGTCACAACCTTTCATAATTACCACCCTTTAAAAGAGTCACAACCCTTCAGATTTACTACCCTTTGGAAGAGTCACAAACCTTTATTAATTCATATGCTCTTTGTTTTTCCCTTCCAAATGAAGTTCGCTTCTCCCTTTTTATATCTCATGTTTGAAGGAGTCACAACTTTTACTTTCATGCCTTTTGACCCTTCATTAACTTCACCAAGTTTAATTACATTATATTTTAATTTTATTATTTTGTATTTTAATTTTAATATTTAATATAAATTATATATTATATATTAATGATATATTATATTATTATATTAATAATATATCATGTTATTATATTAATAATAGATTTTATATTATATTATTATTAATTTCTTATTTCTTATTAAATTATATTCTAGAAAGGGACATTACAACAATGTCGACTCAAATCGACCTTGTCCAAGAAATTTGACCTTGTCGTGGAGGCACAAAGTTAATGAAATCTGTAGCAGACCTTTTACTGGTTCCGTAACTTTGAAAATCCATATTTGAATCTTTGTCACATGTTCCTACACACAGAAAAGAAGGGGAAATTATTGTGGAGAGGGACTTTCCTTGGTCAAGCCCCTATATAGGAATTAAACTTGAAATGAAATAGATGTAATTGAAATAATGTTGGCATGTAACATGGATTAGATCTAAACAATGTAATATATCCTACCATGTAGATGCACTTGTCTCTAAATATGTGCTAAAGAATGTTGATGCAATAGCTTTAACTCAACACAAAACAAAAAGGAAATCATGTAAGACAAAACCTCATGTATTAGATGTTGTAATTCCCCTCAATGCTGAATTGAAGAAGAGGAAGAAGGGTAAGACTTGATGTAGAAATGTAGATCTCCTTCTAGCTTGATGTCCAACTCCTTTGTTTGGCCTCCAATGGGGAAAAGAGAAAGATCTATGGAAGGAAATTTCCTTGAATGCTTGATGATGAATGCCTTAAATAGATGTTTTCTTGCACTTGAATCTCTTGAATGCACAATAATAACTCGCATATGGATAGCTTGCACAATAGTGGATGAATGAAATTTGGAGGAAAAGGTCTCCTTATATATATTTTGGGGCTCAGATTTCACAAGGTCGTCCCCGATTAAGCACCTAGGAGAAATAACCTCGCATAGGGGCCACAACCCACTAAATATTAAATCCTTAGGACAAGGCCAACCTAAGTCGACCTTGTTGAGGTGAACTTTTTTAAAGTTAGCCCATGACCTAGGGTTGTGTGCTGAAAGAGGGACTCGAAAGCCTTAGTTTGTCAGGAAATAAAGGCCAATGCATGTAAAAGGACCTAGGAGGGAAACAAATTACGAATGGATGGAAAATAGGAAAATATGCATAGAAATTGGATCCAACCTCGAGTTTGAAGGAGGAGGACTTACATCTGAATTAATTATGCATTTAAGTGCAATATGAGGTCCTACCACGAGAAACACACTAAAGTGGGCTATAAATGGTCCTAAAATGAGCATAAATTAAGTGTTTACTTGTTAGGATGATACACTAGGAAAATATAACACAATACATATTCTTAGCATTGGTGCAAAACAACGCAACATTTGCAACGATGAAACAAGAGAACACACAGTTCATAATTTAGATGATATTTTTTGATCCTTGAAATGGAAGTTGCCTGATTAATAGTTGTTGGTGACAATGAAAATAATTTTTGTGATGTGTTCCATGACTAATTGATTGAGAAGACAAAACCTGACTATTTTGGTTCTTCATATACAATTCCAAAACTCGTCCTATCATGCCAACTATACTCTTTGTGCATGCATATGATTTCATGGATAGCCAAAATTGAGATTACATACTTTACTATGTACAATGTCTTCCAAAAGTGAAATAATCTGAAGACAGACTACGATATTCCTACATGCATATCATTACATAGGATTCCAAAATTTAGCATCTACGCTTTCTAGTGCACACTACTTTTTTCTATTAAAATTGTACATTTACTATGCCTAAATAAATTTGTTTGATCATTTTATCACACCAAATATCATAAGCATAATTGAATAGGAAATCATACTATTTATATTATTGATACACAATTTTCCTAATATTTAAATATATACATATTATACTTATAGGACTACTTAAATATTAAAGTGGAATATATGCTCTAACCTACTAGAGATGATAAAGTGAAAAGTAGATACATGCATATAGAAGTTATATAAAAAAAAAAGTATTGGTGATATATACATGCATATAGAGGTGATAAATACATATAGAGTTGATATATGAGTGTACCATCTAATGATTATCGCTGGTAGTGTTGCATTTGCTTCGTCATCCTTTTTTCTCATTGCACATAGTAGACATACATACTAGTTAAAGCATATGTAACATGGAAAATTTGTATGGGGATTAGTTAGTGGCGCATGATCTTGTCTGATCTAACCTACCTGGTGATCTAAGCATAAGTATATGATATGGTATGGTCTCATATTGGGAATACTTTTACCAACAATGATTAAAGCAAATATATTATTTGATCATGGTATGTTGGTGGTGACAGGATTGATGTTGAGATTATCTTAGTGGTCTAAATCGTAGAGTGTAGATGTATTTGAAATTTATTGTTGAGTCAACATTATTATTTTAATTCAAAGTCTCAATCTTTTGGAATTGCCAGACTCACCGATTGTACAAGTTCAAGCCCTCTGAAAAGTTGTATACGATGAAGGATTTAATACTATCAAGTAGCAAATATTTCAATTGATGTCATATCACATATGTGTGCTTTGTCTAAAGTATTCTTTTCAATGCAAGCCGACATAATATCCCCTGGGTGAATCCATTCATTGATGTCTGTAATACGAAAGGCTTAAGCACAACCCCTTCACCCACATGTTTCAAGAGAACCTATTTGATTATTCAGTCAAAATATCCTTTCTAGAGAAAATAAATTGTATGTAAGGATTATGTGTTAAATATTCTTTAAGCTTTGAACCACATTTTTTGCTATAAAAAAGTATTATGCGATAGATCAACATAAATAAATGAGATAGATTTCAAAATTGTTATTACCATCATAACGATCAATACACGAGGAGCCTATTAAGGATTTCGACACTATAAAACATAATAATTAGAAAAGTTGAATTTTCCATCAAAACTATAATTCCTCACAACTAAAAAGTTTAGATTATTCCACATTATTGTCATTTGTAAGTTCGAGAATTTGTTGAAATTTATCTTGCACCAACTCTCCCTAGTCCATATCATTCTACTTACACAAGTATTACAAATCCTATATACTTGAACAATTAGCCACCTTATTCCATTTTTTGGAAATATGAACAAAAGTAATTGACTGTAAGTTTTTAGCCATACATGTACAATATTATCAGCTAGAAAAAATAATTTTAAAAAGGACTCCTACAAATTCCCTTTATTTGACAAGGGAACAAAACTTCTAAATTCAGTTTTCATCGCAAAAGCTCTCTCCATAGTTGTAATAATATACCAAGCCTCTAATTGTATTAGAGTTCCATCTTCTATAAGTAAATACAAATAAATGCACCAATCATTTGCTATCATTAATAACTTTTCCAATCCTCATTCCACCCAAGATACCCTTAATGGAATCATGACTTCATTTCAGTAAAATAACTATGAGGAGTATAACACTTAGTTGAACTATTGACCTCCCTATATGACAACACTCCATGGGCAAGTAGATATTTTTAGGAAAACAAAAATGACATATCCAAGAGGTTCATTAAGTGCACATTAATAGGTTCACCAATCCTAGATTTATTAGAATAGTCTCTTTCAATAGTAACATGATCCACTGCCAAAATTACATGACTAACATTGACCTTTCCACATATTTTTGGGTTTCTTTTCAACAAATCTATGAAAGAATAAAATAAATGTCAATATCATATGAATCCAAAGGGAAGGATGCAAAATTTGGGGGATGGCTTATTATCCCAAAACTAAAGCATGAGGTTGAAATAAATCTAAAGCATAGAAAATGATTCACAATACAAAACTAAAGGGTGAGACAGTGGAAATTTTCTTACAAATATTAAATACTCTTGAAATGGAAACACTTTTTTACAGAGATGATAAACATACATAAACATATAAATCGATCAACACAACATGTGGTTTGGGTAAAACCATTTCAAGAGATTAAATCCACAATCTGACAACATAATGCTTTGTATTCTACTAAACTAATGGTTCCAACATAATATCATCACATACCTTCTTCAATGAGGCTTTGGCATTCTACAATTTAAATTATCTCTAGCAGCACAATACTTGTTAGCGAGAAAATTGAGATTTACAGACCAAAGTACTATTCCACTAGGATTTTCATTGTTGTGGTCTATTACGTATAACTCTGTCAAACTAGAATAAAGGTTCACACACACACACACACACACACACACACACACACACACACACACACACACACACACACACACACACACACACACACACACACACACACACACACACACACACACACACACGCNACACACACACACACACACACACACACACACACACACACACACACACACACACACACACACACACACACACACACACACACACACACACACACACACACATACACACACACATGCACGCGAGGTTTGGCTACACACCTATAATGACAAAAAACATGAAGCATTTGTATTCAAATACAAGGTTTGGCTGCATTCTTTATAAATTAGACTCAAAGTTCACCCTCATATATTGGATCCAAAGTCATAACTATTTGTATTCATACACAACATTTCACACATTTTTTATATCACGTCTATATGCATGTATCTACTCTTCACTTTCAATTTTGTCTCTATCTTTTTTTTTTTGGGTCTCATCTCAGTTATCTCTCTTATTGTGTAGATCTATGCTATTTTTTTTAATTTCCAAAGGGATATGACCCTTAAATAACATCCCTAAAGTCTAACCTATCTTCTCGAGATCATATTATAGAACCTCATATATATTTTACAATGACATATCTCCAAACGTGTGTTTATATACTATTTCTACCCAACATCAGCTGCACAACAATACACTGACTTGTCCCAAACCCCCGTTTACAATAAATTTATCCAATTGCATATGTAAATAAAAAATTATTACCCTTCAAACGAGGAAACCTAATTAACATGTGGAAACATGATGATATTCCAATGGATGCCCTTGAAAGCATCACATTTTCATGAGATTACATCAAAGTACACCTCTTTAACACAAGAAGGATGTGACAACTCTATATGCAGTCCACAATATAAAAACACAAATTGTTGCAATTCAACTTTACATATCATTTATGGACTCCTCTATTGGATAGTACATTAACGATCTTACTTGTCTTGAGAAACTCTATATGTAGTCCACAATATCAGAACACAACTTGTTTCAATTCAACTTTTGATTGCACCACTAAAGGAGAATAAAATCTTTTATACAGTTAAACAAATGGCCACCATTATAACTACTCTGCATGGGCAATGGTGCATTTCAACATTTATTCCTAGGATACATGGGATGAGATTCCCCAAATGGTAAGGCATTGTGCTAATCAAATACTGACATATTATTTATGGACTCCTCTATTGGTCAGAAAATTCTATCTAATGCTTATGAAATTATAATAATGGCATAAAATACCCTTATTCACTGTTGGAAAAATTACACCAAAACCTTTCATAGGTTATAATAATTTTCATTGGCCAGTGCCCTTAGGGTTTTAGGGTTTTCAGGTTTGTTGTAGTTCAAAGAAACTAATGGACACTACATTGTGCACTTACTATAACATATTTATTAAATATCTGTGAAACATATTTAATATGCATGTCTACATTTAATCCCAAATAAAATCATTATTTTTCCATATATATTCATTAAAATATACAAACTAATTTAGGGCTTTTAAAGCTAAAATAGAAAAACACCTCCATATTTCTGTTCACAATCCCTACAAATTGGCAATAACGAGGATTTCGATCAATACTATATACCTCTTAGTCGCGACTCAACAATTTCTTCTCTCCGCTCCTTCATAATAGCCCACTATTTCAACTCTCTGCCACAAACCTATTATTCACACAACACAACCATTAAAACTTCATCCACATTTATTCGACGCACAACACATCAATAATTAATCAACTAAATAATATCTTGCAAATTCTGCTCCAAATGCGATGACCCAGGTCTTCACATACCTTTTTTGTACCTACTCTAGGGTTTCTGCTCTCAGCTAGTTGTTCCCCTTCGTAACCACAACCCTATTTTTCACACATAGCTACCAAACATAAGCGCCAATATTCATAGCGTGGATGATACCTGGGTGGAAAATGCAACAATATTTTGAACATACCTACGATGTCATCCACATGCAACTCCAAATCTTCTGCTGACGATTGTGAATTGAGTAGAAATCTTTGTCTTCAGCCACTTGATGAAACTCCCTGAATCTTACAACACTCCCAACTCTACAAATCTCCAAAGACTGGTAACCCTCACTAATCCCAAATGATGAAATTTTAAAATGAAGACTAGCGATGCGTCTTTTTATGTGACATTATATGGTCACATGTCGCAGTTGTCGTCAGATACCCGATTAGGGTTGCCTTTACTGATTGACCGTGTCCTACTTAGTTGATGATTCACTGTTGCCTAGCGATGTTAGTTAATAATGTCAATTACTCATGTTGCACATTGATTCCCGACATCCTACCGCCTAGTGATTAACATCGATCTGTCTGACATGTCTGTGTGTCCCATGTCCATCAAATATCATTTGTACGATTTTTTGTCAGTAGACATACATACTAGTAAGAGATAACATGGACAATTAGCTAGTGCCCTGATACCACACAATTACTAGGGCATTTATTCATAAGTATTGAATTAGTTGTGCAAATTTTGTGGTGGTTAATGCCGATTGTTAATGTGACAACAAAAAGTATATATCAAACTTCAATTTAAAATGTCAACTTTTTAACTCTTGCACATATAAAGAATCTCACCTAATCATAATAGCTACCTAAAACCAAAACAAAGACTACGAACGCTTATATATTGTTTAGAAACTTAGAATTTTCACTATAACCACTAAACTAAAATTTTATATCTAAAATAGATATCAGCTAAAAATAACAAACACAATTAAAAAATGTCGAGGAGGCATTTTTCTTGGAATTCTACAATTCTATATACTGACCGAGAAGTTTTGTATAACTCAACGAAGAAGAGTACACAAAATACATGCAAAAGCCATTCAATCTATACGCCAAAGCGTCGCCGATTGAGGCTGTATCGAGGTGGAGTCATTTCAATTAAGAGATGTGGTGAATTTGCGCCAATTCGAACGTATTAACTAGGCGGATCGTAGCCTCGATCTCCACAGACCTCCGAATCTCCTAAAATTCCAAGGTTTATTAGCTTTTCCATATTCCCAATGGGCATGTGAACGAATATGCCGTGACCACAGCAGAAAATATTTTATCTCTTGCCTAAATTCGTCTTTTGCAATCGGCCATTTGGTGGATCTGTTCTAAAAAACTGACAATTTAGCGATCCAGAAAAGAGCAGCCATGAAGATCACGGCACTTGTGGTGATGAAAGCGCAAGCTAACCCTAATTCTGGATCTACTTCTAGTTCTGGATCTGAACCTGTGTTGCTTTGCAGCGCTTCAAATTTAAGCCAGTTTGGTTATTTTCAACGCAGCAGCGCCAAGGAATTTATCATGTTCGTAAGCCGCACGATAGCCAGCAGAACTGTCCCGGGACAGCGTCAATCCGTACAGCAAGAAGGTTAGTCATATTTTATTTGTTTATTTCAATTTCCGGCAATTTCCTTTGAATATGCTACATTAGAATGCATTATTCAGAGTCAATTGAAGCATCTCTGTAGTGTGGCTGTAAACGTTGGAACCCCTGAACCCTAAAGAAAATTCCTATTATTATTGGTATTATTATTATTACTTACACCTTTTATAAAGTGATTACGGGCATTCGCTCATGATCTTAAATGCTTGGATTTGTAAATATGGGTAAAGCTCTCACGCGTTTAATAAAATTTCGACAACCTTATGACCTGTTTTGCTTTGGTGGGAATTGGACATGGGTCGAGCACTTGAGGTCATCATTACACTGACACCACAACCTCTTCAACAATTTACTAGAATATGGGACCTCAGATGCTCATAAGTTACTACAATTTTGCTGTTTCATTTCCCAAGTTGTGGAACCTCATGTGCATATGAATGCGTTTGAAACGATCTATCAGGCACATCTTAATGAAATTCTGTAAAAGTTCTAAGTAAAATTGCAATTTGGAATTGCACACTTCATTGTGGTTAAAACAGTGAATACCATACATTGACGTTTTATTCTACCGTTTTGGCTAAAAACTTAGACGGCTTATCGGTGTTTTCATCATACCTGTCATACTTTTGTTTTGAAACAGAAACTTTTTGTGTTTTGAAAATTTAGATAACTCAGCCTTTGCTGTTCTCTTGCATATCTGGCACATTACCTACTGATCAGCCCTTTAAATATCTGAATTTTTATGAATGTTTTCAAAATTCAGATTGTTCAGTCTTTGATATGCTCATGTAAATTGGGGCACCAACTTTGCATTTCTGGAATTTTCTACTTGATTCTAAAATTTGAGATATCTACTCAGTGGTTTGTGTTCCCCCTCTATAGCTAGGATCCATGTTGTAGCTATTTCCCAGAATTAGGATTACTTGTCGAAGCAACCCTGGTTGTAGATTTTCAGATTTTTAAATTTCACGATTGTCGTTTAGATGTACACAAGCTTGAAATGATAATTGATTGATATTCAATGTTAAACAAATGAGAGGAATACTCTTTAGATAAGCAGTTACAAGAAGATCTTTCTATAACGGAAATGATCGAGAACTAAAGGCAGAAAAGAAAGATACTAAACTAACTAAACAACTTAAAGAATAGAAAGTCACTATCAATTGATTGACTAACTTAAAAGAAAGTTACTTATATGACCATTATACTAAATATAAATATATTACTTTGATACCCTCCCTTAATTGTCATTCAATTAACTATACTATAGAAGATTTGACATAATCTGCAGGCCATTTGGCCACAAATGCATAGAAGGCTGACTCCTCTTTAGTATGCTGTGAGATCCTCCCTGGTTGGACTTTTGAACAACCAACCTCTTTTTGCAAAACTTCTGTACATGACCAAGTACGAAAACAAATTGAGTGCCTTCCAACCTGATGTTGGGTAACCAAGCCATCCCTCCTATTATCCAGAGACACGAAAACTGAGATCAACTTCTCAAAAACTTCTATTTTTGTTGATAAAAAAAACTCTGGAACTCATCAGAAGAAGCTGCTGCAAAACAACACCATGATTTTGTGGAAAAATCATCAAACCCTTGATGCAATGTTGAGATCACACACGATTTTGTGAAGAATCGTTATACTCTAGTAAATTTGCAGGAAAACCGTTTGCCTAGAAATGGTAGGCACGATCCAAAACAATCTGCAAGAAACCACAATTTTATAAAAAAAGTCAAAACTTTCTGTCAAATTAGGAAAGGTACAAATTTGTGAAAAAATCGACAAAAACCTTCATTTTGAGGGAAAACGGTAAAAACCCAATTTTAAAAAAAATCATCAAAAAAACCAGCAAACCCACGATTGTTGGGGAAAAATTGAGCAAAACCCTTTTACATCAGAAAAATTATAAGTTTTAGGAAAACAATCATTCAAAACCCATTATGCAAAACCCTCTTAGATCAGAAAAAACCAGCAACCCCCTGTCAAAAGAACAAAGAACCCTTGCTGATAGTAAAAAACTTCATTTTTTTGGTGAAAAAACAGAAAAGAAATCTGCAGAAACCACATTTTTTGTTTAAAACCGCTTAAAACTGAAAACCCAAACAAAAAATCTTATGAAAATTTCCTCATGAAATCTTCAAGAAAAACCACAAATTTTATTCTATAAAAAAATCCACCAAAAAACGGCCACAATTTTTATTTTAAAAAAACCACAATTTTATTGGAAAAATTTGCCAAAAACCAACCTCTGCTTTGATACCATGAAATGATAATCGATTGATACCCAATGTTAAACAAAGGAGAGAAATACTCCTTAAATAAGCAATTAGAAGATCTTTCCATACGGAAATGATTGAGAACTAAGACATAATAGAAAGTTACTAAACTAACTAAACAACTTAAAGAACAAAAAGTTACTAAAGATTGACTGACTAACTTAAAAGAGAGTTACTTACATGACCATTATACTAAATATAATGATATTGCTTTAATAAACCCCAAAACAATAAGTTTCAGTATTTAATTTAGTTTGGATAGATACTTAACTAAGCTTTTTAATTTTAAACTTTTTTCTTATAATAAGTTAATAAGCATCTTTCATTTTTATAATTCTATTTGATGGATAATTTAAGTAGTCCTTCAAGTGCTGTTCAAACACCTGATTTAGTGCAGTTGTTCATCCAAGAGCTGCATAACTGATAGCTACAAGAAGATGCATTTCAACAACCAATTTATGTAGCAAATGATGAACACGTTCCAGTTATTGATCAAACCTCCTACAGAATCATACAGCATCTCAAGAATAGTCTTGTCTAGCAATTTGAATAAATAGACGATTGTCTTTTACCGCCATCTCTAGAGGATTCTCACAACGGTAACCACAAGGGACAATGTGTCATGTCCCTGATATAAAATACCTATATGAACATCAGGAATTTGTCTTTTTAGTAAGACTTCAAAATTTCCTGCAAATATCGACCCTAAGAAGTGAATGACATCTAAGTACAGGGGTCTCTGGGATAAACAAAATTGTAAAAGGATAGACACTTAAGATAATTTTGATGAAGACAATAGAGACAGTATTGATTGATGTTTTACACTGTCTGAATGTGGAGTTAGCATTCACTAAAGATAATAGGAGGACCACTTCAATGTTGAAACCAGAAGATATAATACTTGGCACACATATGTTGACGATCGAAAGCTAGTGGCTATCAAGTAAAGGACTAATGATGTCATGTCCGCGATATATGGTGTTGGAATGATTAAGGATCGATTATGATGTGATGGTCATAAAGTCAACTAATTGACATCTATACAAAGGAGCAATAATATAGGAATATCAAATGAGTATGTGGAATGGCAGTCAGCAACTTATATTAATTAATATTGATTCCTAAAATAATGTTATCATTGCTGTGGAAGTAAATGTTGTATTTGTGAACTTTATCTTGTCGACTACAGCCACCATGATATTAAGGGACTGCGATATCACCCATAGAGTGTGGATGTCATGACAGGTCAAAGCAATACCAATATGGACCAAGTCGGTTTATCGAGACGTCGACCTCATTCCAAGAAGCATTACAGTAAATATTGATGATGATGGAAGTTTACACATAATCTATCAGGTGTCTTACCGCGAGAAGGGTATGATTAATATTGATAATAACTAACAATAATATCAATGATTTGGCTAACCATCGGATTATGCAAATACAGTGGTTTAAGAGTGTACTCAACAATATTATTGCTATTCATAGGTAATGATTAGTTATCGATCTAAGGAGACCCTAAGCAATAGCCATCCATAATAATGACAACATTGAACTATCAATGAGATCTTCCTAAACAGACGAGTTTGGTGGTCAATGACATAAGTGGTAACATTCACACGATCAACGTCAAAAGTGGTAACATTGACACCATTTGTCATTATTAAAGATTTTATCAACTAGTCATATGACTAATTAAACAGCGATCATAATAAAAGACTTATCGGGCCATTATGAAGAGGTGCATCTAAAATGGAAAGACATGATTTGTCAAAGAAGTGTGACCTTTGAGAGATAGAGGTATAAAAGTAGTCTCATACACTTCACCAAGCATCATCGGAACTGAAGGAAAAAGAAATGACTAAGAACAGTCCAGTTTGGACCTGCAATCTGGGTGAGAAGCATTTTGTGGTAATATCTTACATATGAATGCTGTTTATGACTGCTTTTACTGAATTAAATATGTGATCAGAATTAGGAATGTAGAGTGATTGTTTGTACTTCAATGATTATACAGACATGTATATAGATAGCCTTCATATCACCGATTTTATATAAAGTATAATCGTAGTATGGGACACTTACTGATAGATATACACAGAATATATACATCTGCATTTCTGTGATCTAATATGCATTTCATCTGCTGACTCTTGAATGTTTTAATATAGAGTTATGTGTGAAATATCATGTATGCCTTCTGACTGCTGCAATTAGGCATGATAGTCACTGTTGGGAGAATAGTGATGAGGTCACCTTCTAAGCACCCCACCTCATGGTTGTGGGACAAAGTGGACTGCCTTTGGGCTTAGGAAGGATAGACTTTCGAAGCACCCTACTGTGAATGATACCCACAGCCCTTACCATGGTAAATAAGTGTTCAATCATTTGAAGCCAAGCTAGGAGTGGCAAGATGAAGGAGAACGGTGATAGGACCTCATAGTGTGTAGCCCACCTCATATGTATGGCATGGACTAGATGAGGCCAAGAGGGATGGTACATCCACTCTTGGGCATAGGGTAGGAGATTTCTAGGGCACCTCATCAAATCGCCCTACCTTAACACTTCTATGGTTGGGTCACCTTATTGTTAATTTTAGCAATCTATTAATTTGATCATATTTGTTCTTGAAGAAGTCTAACCATGAATTATGATTATAAACAAACCCTAACTATGCTGCAGGGCTCCAATCAAAGTGAAAGATATCTCGTAAACCCTACTTGTTGGACAAAATTGTTATCTAGGGTAAAATTTGGTTACTCATAATTTGGGGACATTACAAAATGCACGTCTCGAATGATTGACTTTTAAACTATTGTGAGACTCAAGGTGAGGATTGTTTTGGAGACTATAACTTTCCTATAATTATGAGATGTGTGAGTCTTTTGACCACCATTTAACCACTCGGCTACCTCATTTATTGGATGCATGCATATGACAAGGACATCAACACCTGTTGAGCCCATTCCTATTTCTCCAGTCACAGTCTAATCCTTTTCCTCTGGTCGATTTGCAATGAACTTAATATTGCTCATTGCATTCTTTAGTTGACAATGGGTCTTGCTCCTAAGCAATTTTTTTAGAACTCCATGATGGACTTCTTTGTAGCTTCAGTGATGACATCTTTTGGGTTTCATTACATTCCATAAGTTTGCTCCTAAGTCAGAATGACACCTTTTGACATTGTTTTTTGCAACTCTTTAAGAGGGTTTGATGCCTTGGATCCAATGCTATTCTCATAACAAGAACATCTCCTTAATGCAAACATCTTAGTGCAAATCGTTAACCTTTGGAACTTGGATATTCATAAAATGGACATTCGCCACATCAACAAAGTATTTTAGTCTCTGCAATATTTCATTTCTAGGTGTTTCAAATTCCTTTCATTCAACATTTGGATTATATGGGTTAGGGGATCCCTCTTCATTATTTGTGGCTTACACACTCTAAATTTTGCCAGCAAGGTGGTTTTTATTTTTCTAGCGAAATTGGAGACAATGTCCTCTAAGCAAGGAGAAGATGACGAGGACATACCATATATTTAAAAATTAACTATAGTCTGCATACAAGTGGATGATAGAAATAAAGTAAAAGACAACAATCTACTTGAAAAAGGAAGTTGATTTGGAATAACCATCAAGGATGGATATACAAAATGAAAAGGTAGGTGGAAAGTGTAGGGCAGGAAATAGGGAATTAGAAAACATTTCATACAAAGGTTAACATGGACGCGGTGAGTGAACTTTCCCAACTGCAGAAGGATGTTAAAGCTCTACATGCCTCCTCCCTTGATTCTGTCTCCAAGAAGGATCTATGGGAGGTCACAGAGGAGATTAAAAAATTAGGTGAAAGCTTCAACAGGGTGGCTGGTTTTGCGGTTAAGGTCATGTACTCGGCCGCAACTACGCTCCAACTGTTGCAAATGGAGAATGCAGCTACTCCGGGGGAAGAGCACAAGGATGAGAAGCTGTTCCAATTCCTCGCGGAGGATTGGCTCAAGTTGTTGCTGAGTAGTGGGGGTAAAAACCCCAAGTAGCTTTCTTGGTTTTCCATGCTTTGTTTTTTTGTTTGGATCCGTTGGCTGGCCACTGTGGGCCTTTTTATTTATCTGCTAAACTTATGTTACTGGTTTGCTGTTAATTCCTACTACGCTGTTAATTTTAATTACTTTGATACTTATTTTCACAGACTGGTTACCAGCTTCAAGCTGAAGTTGGGGTCTGTTAGGGGTAACATACTGGTTACTAGCTCCATGATGGAGTTGGGGCCTGTTAGTTTTAATTTTTGGTTTTTGATTTTAAAAAAAGGTATTGGCTGAGGGTGTGATGACCATGGTGATGTGCTGGTAGTCTGCACTTCTCGTGCTGGCTGTGTCTATTCGGGTCAGCCCCCTTGTCTTGGCTGCTTTATAAATCAAAGACAAAAACCTAAAATCAAAACCTAACCTAACCATTAAAGCAATTGAGACAAAGTACATAAATATGAAAACCAAATCAAACAAGTACTGACCATGGTGATGTGCTGGTAGTCTGCACTTCTCGTGCTAGCTGTGTCTATTCGGGTCAGCCCCCTTGTCTTGGCTGCTTTTTAAATCAAAGACAAATACCCTAAAATCAAAACCTAACCTAACCATTAAAGCAATTGAGACAAAGTACATAAATATGAAAACCAAATCAAACAAGTACTCCCTCAATTGGACTTCAATGTCCTTTCTTTCTCAAAATGTTGACATGTTGCACCCAGAATGATAAAATGCACTTAACCATGAAAGCAAGAATGTTCGAAAGATTGTGGTTCAAGAAATGAGAGGAAATGAGGCCAATTTATAGGATTTCAAATAAGAACTCCAAATTGGCAAATGGATGATGTGCGATTGGGAATTTGTCATAATTATGACAAATTATGACATGATTGATTGGACAAATTGGAAGGGAAAGGGGAAGGCTAAATTAGTGGAAAAATGGGAAGGGAAGGTGTAAGGAGCATAGAGGCTAAAATGTAGGAGGTGAAGCACAATTAGGGGAAATGGAGGCAAATTTGTAGGATGAGGGAATATTTGAATTTCGAAATTCAATAATTCCCACATTTGCAAATGAGACAATTAATTAATTTTGGAATTAACTAACTGGGGGGATAAATGCAAAGGGGGATAAATATATAATATTTATTTATCATGACACAAGACTTAGGAATAGGGGATAAATTATTGGTTATTTACCCCTAGAAGGATTTACTAGCTGACATGATGAAATGTGAAATGATTGGACAAGTGATGAAGGATGAATTGATAGGATATGATGAAAATTAGTGATTAATTAAACATTTTTCATTATTTAATTAATGAGGAATGACACAATATCAGTGAATGATAAAGATCAAACACGCAATATAGAAGACATGTTGTCGTTAATTTTGTTTTAATGAAATTAACATCCTCTACGAAAATTAATTATGTTTTTGATTAAATTCAATATGGTTTTGAGCTCTAATTATTTTTCGTAAATAAATAATTTTATTTATTTATTTAAAGTTTTAGTCGTTTAGAGTTTTATTTTTAATTCTTGTTTAGTTTTTGATAATATATCGCCAATATATTATTCCATAGTTTTTCTTTAAGTCAGTCGATATTAATCGCATTCTACATTTTATCATATAGAATGCAAATAATATAAAACCTCCTATAATCTCTAGTGGTCGGACCTTTTAGTTGACATTTATATGTAATATATAATGGCATTAAAATGATCACTTGGCTTATGGTTATCAGGTATTTTAGGTGGAGTTTCATTTGCAAACGCATGTAGAAGTATTCATTCCTGTGAAATACCAAGCTGTGTAGAGAATGTCGAGCATGAGAACATTGAGTTCTTGTGAACATCAAGCTTCAATGCCGAGTTTGGAGGAAATCAACGCCGAGTTTTTATGGTTTATAAACGACTTTGCTTTGGTCTTCTCCATCTCAAGTGCTTGTAGTCGTGTTTTTCGTTTGGAGTTCTTGCAAGTTTTTCATTCCCTCAAACCAAGTATGCGACTTCACAATCTGGTTGTTTCTTGCATATCTTGGGTCGTTTTTGCAGAGATTAGTGGCGTTTGCAAAGATTCATGGTCGTTTTTGGTGAAAACATGATTTTTCTTGTGCTTTTTTTGTGGTTGTTTTTAGGAAAATATGGTATTTTTTGCTCAAAAACGTGATAATATCTGTGTAAATATTGACGTTTTTGCAAATTTTCACCATTTTTCTTAGCATTTAGGAATTTCTTTGTCATTTTACTAAAAAATGAGACTTATACTCATTTTTGTGCTTTTGAAGCCATATTCGGGTTTTTTCTTTTCTTTTTGATTATACTCTGCAGATGTTTATCATAATTTTTTCAAAAAGTTCAAAGTGATTTGTATGTGAAGATTTCCATATTTGCAATATAGTCATGTTTATGGCAAAAGAGATATCCAAATTTGGG
Organism: Thuja plicata; assembly: GCA_018584345.1. Lineage (NCBI taxonomy): Eukaryota > Viridiplantae > Streptophyta > Pinopsida > Cupressales > Cupressaceae > Thuja > Thuja plicata. The sequence goes on from MU227041.1 coordinate 510,626, forward strand.
TTAAAAGTTAAAACACAAACAAATTTCTTCTCAATGAATTTCTTCCAGCTTGCATTCAACACATATGACGATGGAAAATATTCCCAATGTATATACTTCCATTTTCAAAATGATGCTAAAAATCAGAACTTCCCATCCATTTGCAACCATAGCTTGACATTTTACATGCATACCTATACCTAGAGAAATCAGATTTTTGATATCCACCATGAACGATGTATCATAATGATGTATGCAAATCGAGATTTCCAATCTCAATTGCAAGTACCACTGCATGTAGCCTTTCACAAAATTCAAAATGTAATACCCTCAGAAAGTTCCATTTTCTGCCCCCACACTTTGAATTTTGGGATTTTCCATACCCTTTGCATATTCAACTACATGTCCCTTTTCGTGCAATGAAATATGCAATCCACCCAAAAATTCCCGACAAAAGTTTGTTTCAGATTTACCATTTTCCCAAAGTCGGGATTTGTGAGACCAACTACATGTTCAGTTACATGTAGTCAAACATGCAATCACTTCCAAATCCTCCAGAGATTTTTACACCAATTGCATGTTTTGTTACATGTAGTCGAATGCGCAGTCGCATCTAAAACCTCCTACAATACCCAAGTCTAACCATTTTGAGAAAGCAACTCCAAGTGCAGTCGGACCTTTTTGACCCGATTGCAAGTTGAACTACTTATGTAACTACATTTAGCTTAAAGTGCAGTTGGATCCAAAAACCCCGATTTCATTTGAAGTTTTTTCTTTTTACCATGTAGTAGGAACTTTTTGGTCCAACTGCATAAATTATTACAAATACAACTACAGTTGCACCTTCACTTGCAGTGCACCTCAAAATCCCCGAATTGCATCCATGGCCCACAAAAAGCAACTTTTTCACTTCAGCCTTGTTTGAAGTATAGTTTGCAGACATGATCTACCAACTTTTCAGAATCAAAGTATGAGCTTCATGAAGAATATTATGGAACGAATGTCAACATATTCTGACGTTAAGCTCTTTTGGTCTTTCCATCTCAATACTACAGGTGTTCATCCAAAGTCGGAGGGCCAACCATCATGCCTAAAGGAAAGATGAAATTCAAGTTTCATCAATTTTAGAATGCTTTCAAGATTGATTTCAAGCAGGTGATAGCGGACCAATAAGAGGGATCATGAACTTTTTCCAGTCATGGGTGAAAACAAAAATTAGTGATGCAACCAAAGGTAGAGGTCAAAGTGTTATTTTCTGTAGATGTTCCCACTCATGTACAGATTTGAAGATTTCCAGCACTCGACAATTTGGTGACAAGAAGACCTCTTTGATAGAGGTTGATGTAATAGGAGTCGTGTCTTGTCAAACACTTGGTTTATTTTTCATCATGCATTTTGTAATGTAGTTCTGACAGGTTACATGTAAAGCATAAAATTGCAATTGCATATGTAATGTCTCATGTAAAGCAAAAAATTGCAATTACACATCTCACTACATGTAATCACATTACATAGGACTGTAAAGTTGAATAAGTCAACAATAGGTAGTTAGTTTTCCACCTTTTTCTCCCAGCCTCTTTTCTATAAATACAAGAGGGCTCATTGTAAATAATCATCTTTTGGCAATGCAAGAAAACTCTGTCAGTTTGTATATGCACTCTAAGACTTTGACCTTAGATGTAAATTAAATTGTTTTCAAAAAAGAGACAACTTGCTTTCAAACTTTGTGTTGATTCAAGGTGTTATGTGACGACATTTTCTGGATATTGATTGTGAGTTTTGTGTTTTCGTTCAAGAGGGTTTTGAAGTCAATCTTGTAGACTTTGAGCTGCATATTGTGTTCAAAGTTATAATTTGGTTTCAGATTTGGTCTTGCAGACTTTGAGCTGCTTATCAAGTCTGAGATTAACATAGAACGCTCAAGCAAGGAAATAGCTTGCAGACTTTGTGCTGCTTCATTTTGCGTTTGTGCATACAAGGTGAAATACGTGTTGGATTCTGCTTTTGTGTTGGAGACTTTGAGCTGCAAATGTGTTTCAATCTTGTTCTCATAATCTCGTAAGGGATCACAGAAAGACTTTTAGCTTTCGTGAACTCCTAAGCTATTGAAAGTTGTTGGTACGCTGAAGGTTATTCTTACATTTAATCTTTTGTTTATCGGGATTATTGCTCCAACGAATACTTTGTAGGTGAAATACACCATTGATTAAAGATTGTATTGGATATCCTTGAGTAGCATAGGAACATGACCAAAGATAAATCAATGAAAGATAAGACTCACTGAACCAAGCAAGTCAACAACCATTCTGATTTTGTTGTCAAAGTTGATAGTTTTTTTTACGACGACGACGACGATGTTTGGTTTTAGGATGAAGTACCCCGTCTAAGACAGAAGTTGTTTGGGTTCGAGTATACTACACCCTGTATAAGACAAATGATAGATTGATAAAGGACAAGTTGATGTTGATTTGATCTGATTGATTGTTGACTTGTTTGGATTGATTGTCTATTGATGCTTGATTTGTTAAGCACAATGTTTTACAAGCCTTCAGATTGCGTTTGCTCAAATGTTTGTCTTGTTGCAAGGGATATTTTATTAATGCCATGAAAATGATTATGTAGATGTTTATTGCTGGTTTGTGATTGGTTTTCCGATTTTTAGGATTTTGAAATATTTGACTTTTTTTTGTGCTTTCTTCATGACATTTTACAATTTTTTAAAGATTTTTTCTTGACTTTTTATGATTTTTATGATTTTTTCATGACTTTATATGATTCTTAGGGATTTTTTCATGACATTATTCGATTTTTATGGGTTTTGTCAGGATTGTATTTGATTTTAGAGATTTATTCACAACATTATTCTATTTTTATGGGTTTTGTCAGAGCATCGTATTTGATTTTAGAGTTTTTTTAGGATCATATTTGATTTTTTAGGGTTTTTTTAAAGATCGTATTTGATTTTTAGGGTTTTTTTTCAGGATCGTATTTGATTTTTAGTGGTCATTTCAGGTTCGTATTTGATTTTTAGGGGTTTTTTCAGGATTGTATTTGAATTTCAAGGCTTGTTTTAGGATTGTATTTGATTTTTTTGAGATTTTTCAGGATATTATTCAATATTTTTGAATTTTTCAGGACATTATTCATTTTTTTTTAATGTTTTCAACATCGTATGCTATTTTTGTAGAATTTTGTCAAGATAATATGCTATTTTTTTGCAGACTTTAATATTTTCTTGAGCAAGATGTATTGAATTGCTCCCAGTGTCTAGAAAGGTAGGGACATCATGAATTGATGGATGGACTAGTAGATGAATGAAGGCCAAAGGTTGCATAGTATGTCTTGAAGTTGTTTGGATGCCAAGGATTATCCACGGAATGGGATAACATGTTTTTGCCAAGCTTAGGGATTGGACATGACAAGATAGGGTAATGATACTTTTTGCACTGGATGGCATGCGATGCATAGGAATGGACATGTCAAGAGTTTTTTTTTTTGAAAACATGTTTTGCATTTTAATCCTTATTTTATATCAAGACCAAGAAAGGGATTTGGATAGGAAAATGATAGGATATGAATAGGACAAGCAAGATCAAGAATGGGCAAGGGTAAGGGATATGGATTGAAGGTTGCGATACGGTAGGCGATATGGACTAAAGGGGTGTGGACAACGTAAAACAGATAGGACATGTGATGATCTAGGGAGATCTGTAGCCTTGTCAATTTTCAAAGTTGGGAAAAAGGGAATATGGATGTCGATAGGATAAGGGTTATGCTAGACATAGGATAATGGAGGAAATGACAGAGATAATGGAGGGTGATGGATAGGGAAACATGGATGAAATCTGCCTCCAAGTTTGGAATGGAAGAAGTTCATAAATTATGCATGATGCCTGTTTGCTAGGTTTTCATCATGGTACTTGCCCAAAGCGCCAGTTTGTCAGATTTTCACTAATGGATGAATTATTTCTCTTTACTTCTTTTTTTTGTGTTACCAAGATGCCCATTTGTTAGGTTTTCATCAAGGCAACAACAATTTTTTCTCTCTTCTTTTCTTTTCTTTTTTGACTTTTTTGGACATTTTTTTGCTTTTTTTTGGGACATTTTTGACTTTTTGGACATTTTAGAAAGATAATGGATGCATGTTATGACATGGACGAATGACTCACGAACTTTGTTCTTTGGATGGTGCTCTTGAAGGACATGTAATAATGGACCATAGCTATTGGCGGTATGCTCAAAGACGTTGGTATGGTAATGACAAAGGGAGATGAAATTGATGATTGAATGTGATAGGATAAGGATTTAGGCAAAAGACTTGATAGGATGGATGGAAGGCTGGAAAATATGTGTTGGATAATGAGGGGAATGTAAGAAGACTTGTTTTTAAGTGGATGGAAATGTGGGCAAGAACAACATTGGTGCACACCTTGAGGGGTGATGGAGTGATAGAGGAAAAAAAGATTTTGGATTTGACAGAGGAATGGATATGGATTTTGGGACATAAGGACCCAAAATAGATTTGGAAGGTTGAAGATATTGAGGTGGAGGGATAACAATTTTGGATGCCAACTTTGATTTTTCTTTAGGATTTTGTGCTTCAAGGAGCCACTTGGGAATCCACATGGTTTTTGATTTTTCATTCGTTTGTGGGTCTTTGTAACACATTGCTTCTACAAGGGATTTGGGAACCCTTATGGCTTTTGACTTTTCTTTTTTCTTAGTTGGCCTTTGTGGCCTTTTGCACATTTCTTTTTCTTTTTGGATCTTTGCTTTTACATGTCGATTAGACTGAACATGTTGATCGTTGATTGCATGTGGATTTTTGGACTCATGTACTTTGTGCTTGGCATCCAAAGTGCTTGGAAAAGGAATGAGCTTCATGGATGGATAGGAATCAAATGTAGGCCTTTTGGATGGGTGGAAGGTTATCCAAGATGTGTGCCTTTGCTGATCTTGATTTAGGAAAGGATAAGTAGATTGTGAGCTAGTGGATGGAGGAATATATGGACCTAGGATGGATGGAAGGGATGAAGGAGAAGGCATATGTTTGGGTTTGGATTTTTTAGGGATACTAATGTCTTGAGAATGAGTATTGTAACCGTGACCATGACCATTATAATTCTATTTGACATGAAATGGTTTTAATATACCTTGTTCATGGAGGCTTAACCCATTGACTTGATAATGCTTGCTTTGACCAGTGGGATACTTGCTACAAGACATGAGTCCATTTTGAGGTGGATATGATATGGAAGAAATTATAGGATCATGAAGTGGATTAGACTGCATGAAAGTGGAGGAATCTATTTGACTTGTAAGGGGTTCATGAACAACTTGCACAAAGGTGCTCAAATCATAAGGGGGATTGGGAGGAATAACGAGATCCTACGATGGAATAAGAGCAATGATAGGATCATTTGGTAGGATAGGATCTTGTGGAGGATATGGAGGATTAGGACATGGAGATGAAGGGATGGAGGGATCATGAGGAGGATCTGGAGGGATGATGGGATCTTGTGGTGGACATGAAGGTGCAGGGATACTTTGATCTTGACTTGAAAGAGGATCATTGGACTCCATTTTAAAGGTGCTTTGCTCTTGATTTTGAATGGAATCATTAGGAAGGATGGAAGGGATGTCATGATCTTGCTTCGTAAAGGTCAATGGGACTTGGAAGGGCACCTTGTTCATGAGATGGAAGGGGATAATCTTGGATAGGGTGGATAGGGATGATGGGATCATTAGGAAATATGGTATCTTGGTAAAAAATTGGATGGGGTTTGTCATTGTAGGGGTCTTGATATTGATTTATTTTAGGATTCATTTCTTCGTGCTTTGGATCATCCTCTTGACATGGGGTATTAATTGGAATATGCAAGGGGGATTCTAGGAAGTATTCAATGTTTTGACATGAAGGCGATGGATTTTGCATGGGACTCTCAGGAGTAGGATTGGTTAGAAATGGAGCACATGGTGGAATTGGCTCTAGTGTTTTTGAATCAAAGATAAGATTTGGATCATGAAATGGATTAACTTGGATTTCTTCTTTGGATAGCCCTTAAAAGGTATCATTGAATATGTCATTTGATGGAGATGGTGTAGATTGCTCTTGTGACGCTTTAGGGGATGATGGAATGGTGAGAAACATGGAGGCTTCTTGAGGATCAATCTCTTGATAGGAGGCATATATGTCATTGATGTGATTCTTTTGGAATGTGCCATTGCTAGACACATGTAAGTTATTTTGATCACATTCATCAATAATTTCTTGTACGTGAACCAATTTTCAAAACAAACTCTTGAAAGCTTTAGATTTGGATTTTCGCTGCTTGGGTGATCTTGTTTGTGATACCACATCGATATTTGCATGTTGTATAGCATTTGTTGATTGAACATGTGGTATAATAGGTTGCTCATTGATTATGCTTGATTGATGTTCAAAGGATGACATGTTTGAACTTGTGTTTGTTTGAGAAAACCTTGGTGGTGAATTTGACGATATAAGAGGATGTTCTGTGACCTTGGTAGGGATTGACTTGTTTGCACAATTGGCACAAGAGGTTGTGTGATTGCAAGAGTGACACTTGAATGCATTGGAATGAAGATTGGTTCAAAATTTGGTGGTGGCCCTAGCTGAATTATGCCACGTTTAGGTTGGAAGGTTCGATTTGGGACTTGGTTGAATGAAGTTTGATTGAAACGTGTGTCTGTTGTTTGTAATTGGTTTGTCTCATTTATTTGTGAGATGAGATTTAGACTTTTAGTATGTCTGCTTTCGAAATGAGATCTTGTATGTTAACTTGTGCAATGTGTTCATTTGGTCTTCGAAGTATTTTGGACATCTTGAGTCTAGTCTTTTCAATCTTTTTTACTTTTTGGTTCAAAATCTCTATCGCTTGGGACATTGTAAGGTTGGTCCAAATCTTGGGACATGTATGAATTGGATTGATGTGATTGATTTCTTGATTGCAATGACATTGTCCCACGAGAGTAGGAAGGTTGATGTTGGGGTGATGCTCTCTCAATTGGAGTGTTACCTTCTCTACAATACCAGTAACGCCAAGTCATCATGTTTGTTTTGGACCTTGATCAAGTGTTCTTGGTGATGAAGTTGGATTGATGCTTTGATATTGTTGTCTTGTAAAACCTTAGAATCTTGTTTCAACTATGAAAACTATGACTTTAGGAGATGGACAAATGCAACTAAAAGGTGCTAAAATGCAACCTATGTTTTTGGATGTTTTAAAAGTTCAAGAATGATATGATATGCTCCTAAGGAAATGACCAATATGAGTCAAATGTATGAGGGGCAAATGCAACCTATGTTGTTGGGTTATTTTGGAATTTAAAAATGCAACTTAGGGATGAAATGCAAACTATGTTCTGGGCTTTTGGGACTTTGAAATGCAACTTAGGGATGACTATGCAAAGGATGCAAACTAAGGATGATAAAATGCAAGCTATGTTTTGGATTTTTTGGACTTTGAAAACCTTAGGAAAGCAATTCTTAAGAAGGTATAACCCTTGGAAGTTGAAATGAGGTCAAGACCTTAAAGGATCAAAGGACAAGTTAAAAGACAAAGGACCAAGCCAAACCTGTCGTTGACAAGATTGGGTATTGACTTAATGATGATGATGGCAAAGGGACAAAACTAAGACAAGGTCAAGATTCTCATCCAGTAACATAAGGCATAACCCTTAAACTTGAATTTTTGGGATTTGCAAAGTAAGCATTTGGACTTTAAATGCAACATGGGGAATGATAATGCAAGGACAAGAAAACTATGTGAAGGATAGTGAAACTATAATGAGAACTAGATATGCAATTATAATGACAAGGTCAATGAGTTTAAATGAGATGCAAATGCAATATGAGGGGTAATATGCAATTATAATTGATAATGAGGGGTAATATGCAATTATGAGGGAAATGCAATGACAAGGACAATGAGTTTAAATGAGATGCAAATGCAATATGACCTAAGACCTAAGGCAATGGTAATGCAATGGCCAAGGTAGTTATGAGGACTTACGTGTATCGTCTTAAAATGGAAGCACTTCCATTTTGATAGGTTTAGCACCCTCATTTAGTATGTTTGCATATATGATTTGCATCTGTGCTTGATTATACACGTGTAGGTGAAATTAGGGTTAGGATCTAGTGGATCCTCCTAGATTTCCCTCTCCATGGCTCTTTTCTCTAGGTAGGACCTATGTATTGGTCCTCCTGGGCCTCATCCTACTCTCTCTCTAGGCCTCTAGGCCTTCTTAAACATTCTGGAACATTACCCCACTTGCCTAGGTCCTCGGCTGACTTGGGAACCTCTTAGCAACTTTCTGTGACCTGCCTGAAACATCAGGTCAGGGTCGAGGTCGACCCTGACCTAGGTCAAGGTTGAGGTCAACATAGACCTCTGTCGGGTGTTGGTTCCCGCTTTCAAATCTGGGACTTATCGGGGGCCGGAACTTAAAATAGGTCCCCGGGTTCGGATGCGGAAGCATTTTCTCCGATAATTTGAATTATTATGTTCCCTCCTTGATTGGTGATTGTGATTGGACCATGATTCGAGGTGAAATTTGAATTTGGGTCCCTTGCATTGCCCTAGGAAGCCTATGTTGAGATCTCTATATAAACACTCTCTTTTGCCTTCATTTGATCATGAGAGAAAATCGGGAGGTGGCATGATGAAATGATGATGCAAACAAGCAAGAGGATGATATAGAAGGACAAACTAGGAGGACATATCATTATCTTCAATCAAGCATTTTGAGGACAAGCCATGGTGGATCTTCATTGAAGCAAGAAGGCTCTCTCTTTGGATCTACTATTCTCAACATTCAAGCATTCAAAGGACATTATTATGGGGTAGCAATTATGGATTGTGAGTTGATAGGAATACTTTAGCCTTGGGGGCTTGGTATGCTTTCTTTGTCATATTCAAATCTATGCATTACTTTCTCATTTCCATGTTATGTTAGGATTGTTAATCTAGAAGATTAGATCTTGATATTGCATGTTTAAAAACTCTTTTCAAAAGAGCAATATACACACACACCATACATTCTATATTCGGCTATTCGTGGAGGTGGAGATCACCAAAACGGGGGTTTGACTAAGGCAAAACCCTATATAACCACCCCAAAACCCCTTTTTTCAAATATTTGCAGGTGCTGTTTTCGGGAGTTACAGGTACAGAACAATAGATTTGAGACCAGATTCGGATACCCTTTTTAGCGAACTGTCGAGATTCGCAAACAGATTTTCTGTCGACACTGTGAAGGTCAGGGTCGACATTATTGGGTCAGGGGTGACATTTGTGGGTTAAGGTCGACCTTTTTCATAAGACGACATCGGAACGGAAAAAGATTTTTGGGTTTTGTTCGTCTCTGCGTTCCGGTTCCGGATCATACTTCAGATTTTCCAGAAACTCAATACAGGCTTCAGAAAATGAGTTTTTCCAGATCTGCTATATTATGAGGTAGGTATCTTATCCTACTATTCCTTACATACTCCTCTTTATCCCTTTTATCATAATAATTAGGTGTAAGAAACTAAAATTGGCCTTAGGATCTCTTTCTTATCTCATTATGCAAATCTTACTTAAGAAATCCTTTATGAGGCAAATTTAGATATTACATTTTGGTGAATCCGCGATAGACAACTCTTTCTTTTCCTTGGTGTTAGATTTACATTTCATATTAGATCTTGCATGCATATAGAAGTAGGTTTTCTTTTATGTTCTTGCATTTATATTTCAAAATTCATAAAAAATCACAAAATTATTTAAAAAAAAAATACAAAAACATTTACACTTTTTTCATGCTTGAAGTGTTTCCTTGTGTTCAACATGTATGATTTTTGTTTTGAATACTTTAATGAGGATTTTACTGTACAAAATGATAGATCCCTTAATGAGGTATATGGAAGTGAGAATGCAAATGGTTCGAATGAGATCCCCATGGATCCTATTCCTATTTCATCCTCCTCCACAACCTCTTCAAATGACTTTTACCATAGAGTATATGCATGGTTACCTTCATATTCCTCTATTTGCAACATCGAGACACCTAAAACGATATTTCCCAAACCTTTGATGACGGTAAAAGGATGTCCTCAAATAACTATTAAGGGTGAGCCCAGAGATCCCTTGGATTTCTTTGATAACACGGATTCTGTTTCGCATGCTTATCGCACACGAAATAATCCTCAACCTACTATCTCGGCAACTTTACCTCCTTCTCAGCCCGTGCTTCCTTAAGCACCTAGGTTACCTTCTTCCTTTAAGGAATATGAATTAGTGGAACAGTTACGTGCTACTCCGGCTAAGATATCTTTATGGGAATTACTTCAAACTTCTCCTAATATCATGAGGCATTGCAAAAAGCTTTATCTACTCTCCCTGTTACGCCTCCTAATCAAGAGAACATTAATTCATTTCTGGAGTGCATGCATACTATGCCTTCTGTACCTCCTATCGTGTTTTTCGATGATGATTTACCTACTGTTGAGGTGCAGAATCAATATGATGCTCTTATGGTTGCTGTCTCTATTAATCAGAGTATCATTCGTAGAACATTGATTGATAATGGATCTGGGCTTAATGTTTGTAGCATGGATATGCTTAAGGCAATTAAGGCCGATCTTACAACTATTCAACCGGATAATATTCCTATTCACGGATTTGATAATATTGCAAAGAAAACTTTGGGTATTATTACGCTTCCCATTAAAGTTGGTCCTGTGCTTCTTTACACTCCTATCCATGTTATGCCTGGACCACTCAATTATAACCTTCTATTAGGAA
>MU227041.1:522999-557061 GCA_018584345.1 Thuja plicata
AGAAATGTGCTTTTGGAGTTGATTCTGGAAAATTATTAGGATTTATTATCTCTAAGCGAGGCATAGAAGTTGATACTAAGAAGATTGATGCTATTGTTAACATGCCTCCTCCTAAGAATATTTCTCAGTTGCGCAGTTTACAAGGTAAAATACAATCTATTCGTCGCTTTGTTTCTAACCTAGCCGATAGGACTGCTCCTTTTACTTCTTTACTCAGAAAAGATACTACTTTTTCTTGGAACCAGGAACGCAAGAAGTCTTTTGAGCAATTTAAAGAATATCTTGCTAATCCTCCTATCTTGCAACCTGCTCAATTCAATAAACCCTTTTATCTATATACTTTTGCCACCTCCAATGCTGTTAGTGCATTGTTGGCTCAACATGATAGTGACGGAAAGGAAAGACCGGTATACTATATTAGTCGAACCCTGTTGGATTATGAAACACGCTATACTCAACTAGAACGACAATGCTTGGCTTTAGTTTATGCTTGTCAAAAACTCCGACATTACTTGCTCAATGTTGAGGTCAATGTGATTGTTAAATTCGATCCTTTAAAACACCTTTTCTCGAAAACCGATCTCTCAGGTCGATTAGCGAAATGGGTGATGTTGCTCACAGAATTTGATCTCAATTTCATCCTTCAAAAGTCAATTAAAGGACAAGCTTTAACTGATTATTTAGCTGAAGCTCCTTGTCCTCATTCTAATACAACTGTTACCTCAGTAGAATTCCCCGATGAGCATATATTTGCAATCAAACAAGATGATGCTTGGGAATTATATTTTGATGGTTCTAGGTGCAAGACAGGTTCTGGGGTGGGCATTATCTAAAGTTGAAACAAGGTTCCATGTTTTTGCAAGGTTTTGAAGTTCCATGTTTTGAAAGGTTTGATCAAGTTGAACAATGTTTTGAAATGTTTAGGACAAGGTTTTTAAATGCTTTGAGGATTTTAGTGAGGTGTTTGGATTATGTAGTTTTTAACACTCACACAAGACACATCAAGCAAAATGGCTGTTTTTTACTTTTGAACAAACACTTTACAACCTAGGCTGGAAAAGATACTACTTGCTGAATCTCCACTTGGATTCCTCCATGTACCTCAGACAAAGCGGACAAGTAGAGATTCTAGTGTCATTGGCTCCCTTCCACGACAAGAGAATCACAAGAATCTCTTATCCCAAAGGTTCAAAAGCCTTGAGGATTTTATGTCTTACAATGAAGGTTACGTGTGAGGTGTCTTAGTCAGTCTCCGACCTTCTGTGCCAACAAGTATATAAGGTTTATGGCTTTTTAGAACAATGGCTCCTAGTAAGGGCATCCGATTCAGGGGATGTAGTGATAAAACCTCGCAAGAGGTCTCCTAGCCCTTAGAACAAGGGTTTTATGCATCTCAAGGATACCGGAGGAGAGCTATCACGCACTATGTCCCGTTGATTGGATCTTTCAGTCACAGTCACATTTTTATATAGCGATTCAGAAGAGCTTGGCTTTAGCCCATTACCGCTTGGGTCGTTCCCTCTCATCCGACCTTATGGGCTTCTTGGGAGGCAGACCCTCTAATTCCTAAAGAAATGGGCGTTGCTATCACTTTTCTCTTACACCCAAGTTCGCATGAAACGCAAGGGGAGAGGCTACTTTGCATAGCAGTAGGTCCACCCTACTAAATTGTGCAAGCGCACCAAACACACCAAAAAGAATTCACTGACCTTTCAAAATTGAAGTGTTCTCTAATCTAATAAAAACAAACACATTAGTTTTCAACAAGCACACAAGGTCTTCGTCACACGTCCTGCAACAAACTCATTAGTAGTTTGGAAGATAGATCTTCATCCCATGATTGCCACAATGTTGCACAGATTGATCAGTAACATGGAATCTTTATGCTAACAGAAAGCATCAATGATGAAAAATAGAAAGAAGGCATTAAACTAGAAAGACAATTTACCTTCCCAAATGCGCAACCCTGCTCCCAAGTGTGCAATTTCTCTCCCAATTGCGCAGGGGAAGCATCCAACTGCGCAGAAATAGACCTAAGTGCGCATCAAAACATCCTAAGTTTGCAAAAACAGTTCTAAGTGCACAAAATTAGACACATAATGCATACTAACTTGCAGAATTGCTTTGAAACTCAGATTTTGTTTGAAAGCAAGTTAATTAATCCCCTATTTAGGTCTATCTGAAAAATTTGAGGTCATTGAGCCATCCTAGTTAAGCTAGATTAGACATTGATGTTTAATTAAGCCTCCTAGTTAAACTAGATGAAGATTTGTAAGCAATTCAAATGTAAAATGAGAGATTTGTGTTCTTTTTAAGCCCTATTGAGAAGATTTGATTCATTTTTATCCCCAAATGCAGGTTTGAGATTCATTTTAATCATCATATCGACAAATCAAACATCATTAAAACTGCATGCACGAAGAAATTGAAAACAAGCCCTAAACTGCATCCACAACAATCCAACTGCGTAGAACTAAGTCTACTTGCGCCGTAACTAATTCTTCTTGCGCAACTTTAACCCCAACTACGCAACAGAATTAGCCAACTGCGTAGAAATGCCTCCCAAGTGCGCAACTTGAGTCCTAACTGTGCATCAATACTCCCAAGTGCACAAATCCTGTTTCTGTACCTGCAAAACACATCAAAAACAAGATTTTTTATTATCAGAAATGGATGTTTCATGTTGGGTTCACTAGAATGTAGGGTACGAAATAGGGAATTAGAAAATATTGTATGCAAAGGTTAACCACAAAAACCCTAAAAGCATACAAAATCAAAACCTAACCTAACCATTAAAGCAATTGAGGCAAAGTAAATAAATATGAAAACCAAATCAAACAAGTACTCCCTCAATTGGACTACAGTGTCCTTTCTTTCTTCTCAAAATGTTGACATGTTGCTCCCATAATGATAAAATGCACTTAACCATGAAAGCAAGAAGACAATAATGGCGAGAAGGTTCGAAAGATTGTGGTTCAAGAAATGAAAGGAAATGAGGTCAATTCATAGGAGAACTCCAAATTGGCAAATGGATGTGCAATTAGGAATTTGTCATAATTATGACAAATTATGACATGATTGATTGCACAAATTGGAAGGGAAAGGGGAAGGCTAAATTAGTGGAAAAATGGGAAGGGAAGGTGTAAGGAGTGTGGAGGCTAAAATGTAGGAAGTGAAGCACAATTATGCGAAATGGAGGCAAATTAGTAGGATGAGGGAATATTTGAATTTCAAATTCAATATTTCCCACATTTGAAAATGAGATAATTAATTAATTTTGGAATTAATTAATTGGGGGATAAATGCAAAGGGGGATGTAGGGGATAAATTATTGGTTATTTACCTCTAGAAGGATTAATTAGCTGACATGACGAAATGATTGGACAAGTGATGAAGGATGTATTGATAGGATATGACAAAAATTAGAGGATGAAAGTCAGTGATTAATTAAACAATTTCATTATTTAATCAATAAGGAATGACACAGTACCAGTAAATGATAAAGACCAAACACGCAATATAGAAGACATGTTAAGAAAAGGAGGCCATAGGCGTTGACCATTTGTTAGTGTCTACAGAAAGAACACCTGTAAAGAGTAGTTAACAATAAACTAACTGTGTATGTAGAAAGTTAATTATAGTCCACATGCAAGTGGGATGATAGAAATAAAATAAAAGTAGAACAGCTGTAGGCTTCTCTAGAAACTAAGTAGTTGACAGCTGGACTAACTGTCGAGGATGGATGTAAATAAATGAAAATGTAGGTGGAAAGCTTGAACACTTTAAGATATACTTAGCAATTGATTATAAAGTAGGTGGACAACTTGAAAAGCTGCGAAGGGTTGATGTACAGTTGGAAGTTGGAACAGCTATAAAGGTTAGATAAAAACAAATAAAATTGGGTAGATGGCTAAGAATACCGATGACATTGTAATACTTTTTGACTATACATGCAGGCTTCTCTCGTGTAATGAAAACACAGAAAACACTTCAATATATTATTATATTCATGTCACACAAGGGTGCCATGAAGCAATGAGGTGATGGGAGAATTGAATGGCTTCACATGTCTAATGCCAAAATGCTTACTGAGACTAGACCCCTTTATTTTTTATTTTTTGTGTCTGTATGGCTGAGATATAAGCTGGATCTATCTTGTCCTCTTATTGATTGGGAGATATCAAGGATTTTGCTTGTACCTATCACTTCTTCAAATTGAGATCGAGATCTTGAGCTTACCCGATCTCCACCATAAGTTCCTTTTCTAATGTGCCACAAGTGTTAAATCTTATTTTCTTGTTTGTCGGTGATTACTTACTTCTTTCTGATTGATGTTTGCTTTCCTTGCCTTTGAATCTGATGCTAAAAGTTTTGACAATTTGTGTTGCTCTTATTGGCTTTCAATGACATTTCATGGTCCCCTCTTCTTCATCATACTGGAGCCCATTGTTCTCCACATCTTACTCCAGTTTATTTTTTGAAAATATCCTCATATATATGACCTCAGGTATAGCCTCCCATAAATGTGTCCTCAATACTTGTATGCTTTTTCAATTCTTGCTAAATCTCTAAGAGAAGGTTTTCCTCCTCTAGATGTGCAAAGGTACTTACTTTCTGGTGTTCTTGTTTAATATTCTTTTTACTTCATTGATTGGTCTTTCTCTATTCTCCATTTTCATTTTTTTTCTCTTGGGTTTTATTTGGAACTTCCTTGGCTTTTGGTAGCTGTTGATGTTTGTTGAGTTAGGATTTGAGATTTACATTGGACGACCAAAGAAAACTCTTAGTAGTTGCCATTAACTCATGACAATGTCAATAGAGATAAAATACACTCAATGCTTCCATACCATCCCTCTTGAACAACAAACTTTGAGGTGGGGAACCTTCCTCTCTGCCCAGCACCGTTCTCTACCATTTTCTAAGGTAAGCAAAAACATTCATTCAAATATACTGACCTATCTTGAAAGACACCTAGAGCATAATCAAGAATCCCTACTAGAAATGCATAAATCCTGTAAGGGTTCCAATCTTCTAAAGATACATTGGGCCCTTCCAAATTTTTTTATAGATTGAACTTAAAGATTCTTATTTTGTGTTGAGTTACTGTTTGTTTTTTGTAAGCTGAAAATATGTTTGACACAATGTTGATTTTTTCTGGATGCAGATTACTTGGTGCATTGTTACAATAAAAATGGACTATGTGGGGTGGCATTCATGGATAATCATTATCCAGTACGCAGTGCTTTCTCTGTTATCAACAAGGTACATTTTGCTTTTGATGTCAGTTAGATTACACAAAATGCCTGTTTTCAACTCCCAATATATCTATGAGGAGCAGTTGCTTATGTTTATATTTTGAGTGGCATGTTTGGATTTTTTCCTACTAATTGAACATTGGATATAGGCTTTATTAATTGCTTTTAAGGCATAATTATAAGAGAAGAGACACTTTGTTAAAAATGTTGTAGTCATTGACAGTGATTTGGTATAATCTACTCTACACAAAGAAAGGCTGTGCGGTTTAATGTTTAATCTAGTTATGCTTATGATGGAGAAATACATGTCATTTTTTATGCTTAAACTCGTATTCCATGAATCTTTTTGGATGCTAAATTTGTTAAATGATACGATTTTAAGGGTAATGCTTGAATTTTCTAAAACTATTCTGTTCCTGGTATCCTATGCTTGCTATGTGAAGAAAAGTAGACTTGTTGGTTCAAGCTTCGATTGATAGCACTTCTTACTGAGCAGATGGGTTCTTATTCATCTCCCTTAAAAGTGAAGGAAATGTTTATTTTTTGTGTAAAAAAGAACATTGTACTCTTTACTTGCTAATCATCTGCATGTAGATCCTGAGAAAAATCAGGTGGTGCTATATCATGACTAATAGACTTCTCAGTCAGAATGATCTGAAGCCCTCCCATCAGGTGAACCAAGAGGAAGACGAACACTCACATTAGAAGCCTTCACAGGCTGATCCTTTGTATTGGTATTAGAAAGAAATGGACCAGTAGTTTCATCAACCACAACATCACAACTGAATATGAGATGCTCTACCTCCACATCAATCAACTTGTATGCCTTGTGATTGTCGCTGTAACAAGTAAACATAAGTTTCTGGCTCTTGGAGTCTAGCTTGGCGTGCTTGGCTTCTAAAATCCATACATGAGCTATAGAACCAAAGACTTTTAGGTGGCCCACCTTAGGCTTGCATCCTGACCAGGCTTCTTCAAGAGTCATCTTCTTAATGACTTGTGTAGGTGACCGATCCAGAAGGTAGAAAATGCTTCAGCCCAGTATATCTTAGGAAAATTTCCATGTTCCACTATAGGACGAGCCATTTTAGTAATGGTGCGATATCTGCGTTCAACGACACACCATTCTGCTGAGGGGTGTATGGGGTGGTGAGTTGGCGCTTAATGCCATGCACAACACTAAAAGTAGAGAAGTCAGATGAACAAAACTCCCCCCATTATCAGACCTTGGAGTAACAATTTGAGAACCTAAATCTTACTCAACTAAGGCCTTATACTGTTGAAATGTACTGAACACATCTGATTTATTCTTAAGAAAATACACCCACATTTTTCTACTAGAAATCATCAACAAATAATAAAAAGTACCTGTACCTAGTAAAAAAAGGAGTATTCTTTGGCCTACATACATCAACATGAACCAATTGAAGTATCTTGGAGACTCGCCAAGAATTGCCATTCGAGAATGGTGGCCAATGCTGTTTCCCAACTTGACAGGCTCCACAAACTCCTTGATTTTGAGTTTGGATCTCAGGTAGACCAACAACAAAACCCTCCCGAGATAAGTGAGAGAGATAGTGCACATTCAGGTGCCCATAATGCTGATGCCAAAGTTTGCTGATAGAAGTACGCCTGGCTGCCAAGGCATGTTCTTGAAAATCACCAGAATCAAGTTTATAAAGACCATGATCCTCAAGACCCATAGCCATTATAGTGCGAGTCTCCCTATCAACAATGCTGGAGGTGTGCGAATTGAAAACAATATCCAACTGGGGAGAATGCCTCATGATCTGGCTAATTGAGAGGAGATTAAGTTCCATGCTTGGAATATAGTATACATCGAGAAATATTAAATGTCTCCCTCCAAAGTGAATCTACACAATGCCCTTACCGACAACTGTATAGTGCTCTCCTCCTCCAAAGATCACCAAATTAGAGAATGGTTCAAATTTTGTGAGCCAATCCCGACGATGAGTAAAATGCCACAAAGCCCCTGAGTTTATATACCAGGCATAAGATTTCACTGGGTCGACAGTTCTTTTGGCTATAAAGGCATAGACAACAGATTCTTTTTGATCAAAATGCTTTGTAACATTTTCTTTAGGTTGAGATCCTCCCTGCTTCTTTTGCCCAGAAGCCAACAAAAGCCAATAGTCAACCTTCATGTGACCATACTTATGGCAATAATTACACTGAACATTCTTTTTCTTCTTGCTGTCCTGAGAAGAACCAGAGCCTTTTGGTTGAGAAGATTGAGCCTTCCCTTTGTTCTTAGCAGAAGATTTTGCAAAGAATGCTTGCTTTGTGGAGGCTAAATTGGCACTACTCCGAAATTGTTGTTTCCAACAATCCTGCTGTAGAAGCTTGTTGCAGAGATTGGAAAATTTTAAATCAACATCAGTTGCAGTAATGTTGAGCGTTTCTATGAAATGCTCATAGGATTTTGGTAGACTCTTCAAAGTAATGACCACCATATCCTCTTCCTCCATTTTTCTTCCAATTGCCTCAAGCTGATCACGTATATCCTTGATCTTGGTCAAATGATCTTGCAAAGATGTCCTCTTGTCCATAATAATCGAAAAGAGCATGTTCTTAAGAAAGAACACACGAATCTTATCAGACATCTCATGGAGATCCTTCAAATGCTTCTAGATCTCAGCAGCTGACTTGCTTGAAGGTACATGCTATAGCTAATCATCTGTGACAGAGAGTTTGATGATTATAATAGCTTCTAGGTTATGCTCATCCCATTTGTCTTGATCTTTTCCAACAGTGGTAGGATGTGCATTCATACCCAGAACAATTGCATCAAGACACTGATACTCAAAGATAGCACACGCTGCTTCCAGGTGTTGTAATTTTTTCCATTGAACTTCTAGCTGCTTTTGAGCATTATATTTGTTAGAGATGCCATTTTGCACGATTCCCAAGGTACTGAAAAATAAAAGCAGAATGCTTCAGTTTTAAAATGTATTGCGTGAATTCCAATGCACCAAAGATGGTAGGGGCAGATCCATGCACAAATCCCAAGGCAAACTGAAGCAAAAATCTTTGAGGCATGGATTCCGAGGCAGAAATCAACCTAGAAAATCTAAAGAGTACCCAAATTGTCTTGCTAGAAGTTCAATGGAAAATACCATCAAATTGCCTGAAAATTGCAACAAGAGGGTTTGAAAACCCTAACCACAGACACCCAAAGGTGTTCGAGCAGAAATAAGAACTAGAAAATATAATCCTGAGCAGAATAACTAATTGGCGCAGCTACACAAACACTAGAGGTTGATTGGGAAACATCCTGGCCATCACAGTAATAACCCATGTTGCTAAAAAAACTCCCATTGTAGTAATAATGGGGTCGAACGACCACATTGTAAGCCAAAAAATCCAAAACACGAATAAAATCGTGTCCATACGCGGACACAGAAACGACAAGCAAAAAAAATGTGTGGCAAGCAAACCCCCCTCGCGTGCCCTAGTTGTGCGAAAACAACCAGAGAAAAATCGCGGGCAAAGAAGGCCTATTGCACATAGAGAGCCGAGGGCTTAAAATGGTGACTATAGGAAAAAACACGGGTTATAGAGCCATGACGCAGGTTACAGAGCCCAAAATGCAATGCCAAATCACAAGTTGCGCGTGGGTTTTTAAAAATGTCCAAAAAAATGGACACGGATTGCCTAATACGTGGATTAAAAACCTTTCACAAGCGTCCAATTGAAGACTTCCAACTCAAACATACACAGGAGTCCAATTGCACTTTGAAAATAATGCAAAATGCACAAACTTGCAAACAAAAGCTGATGAAAAACCCCAGACGCCACAAACCCAGAAAAAAATTTCAAAAAATTTGAAGCCCAATAATTTTAAAAAGAAATTATAAATTTTTCTGAAAAAATTAATATTGCATTGATAACATAAAACAAATGGAGCTAGGTAACTGCTTGTTTGTTAATGATAAAATAAGAATCATTTATAGGTGTTGATGATTTGTAGCATCAGTCAGAATGATCACATTATAAGCACAAGTCTTTCCATATGTCAAGATTATTATTATTATTATAAATAAATAATATAATAATTATGTATATACATATGTATGCATATATTTAATAAAGAATGTCTTCTTTATTTTATATATGATTACATATATATGTGTGTGTGTGTGTGTGTAATTGAGAAAATACATTAATTATGCTAATAAATAATATTGACTATGTTAACAGCAATTATGAATATTGCTTTGTTTAAGCCCCCGAAGTTGAAGATCAACTAAACATGTCGAATTGCAAATGGGGCGGACAAACCGTGGAGTGGAGTCATGTCCATAAAGGGACATGACCCCAGGTGAACTCTGTTCATGTGGAATCATGTCCCTTCGTGGGCAGGAGCCACTATCATATATAAAGTGCAAAATCGGGTCGATGAAAAACACAGAAATTAATAAGTGAAAAGCATCCGACCATTGCAACATATTAATAATTCATTAATAGATTAATACTAAATATTATTTCACTTAGATATATATATATGCTGTTCAATATTTATATATATAGAAGACAATTAATTCACTGAAGTTAATTGTGATGTAGAGTTATCAGCAATAAGTTAATATATGTATAATTAGAGTTGTGAGATAAAAGTTTGAACTTATCCTATCACATATAAATCTGATCAAACCAACAATAGGCAATTACATCAATGAAGTTTCTAAAAGAAACTAGAGACTAACTGAACTCAAAAATAGAAACTTCCTAACTAAACTAACTATTTACAGTGTTGATCATTAATTATATATTAATATTATTCTAACAGCTACATAGGCTTTATAATTGTCTTACAAACCTCGGGACAAATGTGATTTTTATGTCATGGTAAACTGAGTTTCTATAGTATATTGTATACAAATTGAAGTAGGTGTCTTAGGTTTAGCCTTTGCTTGACGACTTTTTGAACAAGCATCTATCAGTATTTTGAACGAAATGGTTAGAAGTATTTCTATTGTTATTTACACAAAAGAACATTGTACTCTTTACTTGCTACATGGGCTTTATAATTGTCTTACAAACCTGGGGACAAACGTGATTTTTACGTTATGGTAAACTGAGCTTCTATAGTCTACTGTATACAAATTGAAGGAGGTGTCTTAGTTTTAGCCTTTGCTTGATGGTTTTTTTGAGCAAATAGCTATGAGTATTTCTATCGTTATTAGATATAATATTGTATTAGACTACACTTTGCCCACCTAGGTATTTGTTGCTTATGTTGATGCAATAATGTTGCATTAGTTATGTCTTAAAAGTTAAATTAACTGACAATATAAGTTACAGCCACCAATATAAAATACACAATTCAATAATAAATACAAGCATGGATACATTGAATGGTGTGCCATCCAATTTTCTTGAATTCATTTTTTGTTATCTGCTTGGATGATATTCTAATTGTCAGTAAAATATGGGAAAAACATTTTTCATTGTTCAATAGATTATCCAAGCCATAGTTTTTGAAGACTTGGACTTAGTGACGAGACTTTGCAATGAATGGTAAGTTGAAAAAACCATGAAATATAGATTTTTTTAAAGATTTAAAACTTGTTTCATGCACCTCGTAATAAAAAAACTTTAAAGAGACATTAAACTATTCAAATAGAATTTACTTTGATCACATACACAAGTATACATTGATCACATAACATAGAAATGAATTGTAATTGTTAGCTGAAGGAAACAACTATTAGATAAATAAATTTAAAATTATGAATATTGTCAAATGTATACAAATCTCATGGATTAAGATATCGAGAGTAAAAGTATATTTATGGCTTGGAGGAGCTTGTGTCCCTTATCCCAACATCACGACGAGCTGTTTGCTAGTGTCTAAGATAGGTTCTAGATGATGATGCAATCATGATATATGCTTGTGTCTTAGTGACATGGACTTTCAGGGGTCTCCTTATCTTTTATTTGCTTGAGCTTTATCCTCCGCTGCCATGGCCACTGCCATTGCCTCTTGATCCACCCGATCTACCCTTTCAAGGTCACTCATCGTTGAAGACAAGATTGTCAACTTCGGTGATCCAATCTAACCATGGATCAACCTCCTCTAGATTGATGTGAGACAAGTCAATGCTCGAGATTTTTTTGTGACGGAGGTGAAGGTTGTAATGAACATACTCAAGATCATTCAATGTTTGCATTGGAAACCTATTGTGCTTCTTGTAGTTAATGCACTTAGACCTAGGATGCCAGTTCGGGTTCGAGTTCGAGTTCGAAGGACTAGTTCGCTGGTACGACAAAATTTTGAAAAAGGGCTTGGGTTTGGGTTCGTTAGTATAAAATTATATAAATTATATATATATATATATATATATATATATTTATGCAGCCTAGAAGCATGAGTTAAGATTAGAATGTCACATAGTATCATTAAAACATTTAAACAACAAAAATACTTGTAATCATACCATCATGAATCATGATCATACCATCATATACTTCAAGTTCAAGTTCAACATCAAAGATTCAAAACATTAAAATTAAATCATAACATCAATGCAAGTATCATTGTTTGAAGTTCAACTAATGGATTAATAATTTATTGATACTCTTCTTCTTCATCATCATCATCATCTTCTATATGGAGCCTAATAAGACTCGAAGGTTAATTTTTCCCCACTTTTATTGGCGCAGTTTCCACCCCAAAATTATTAAATGGGGGTTTGGGGGCAGCGCCCCTTGTGCGCTCCCTGTCGCAGTACAGGGTGGGGTTGAGGGGCAGTGCCCCAGCGGAGGTTTTCGGGTGCAACGCCCTTGAAAGCTCAACCAACTTTAATTATTTTATAAAGGTATCAAGAGTTATTTTTCAGCAGGCCCAAGTTTGGCAATGTCAAAAATTTGGGTTGTGGATGTCAAAAATTTATAAATTTTGCCAAAAAAAATGTCTTAAACTGATTGCTGGGTGGTTCGAACTTGGTCCCTGTGGACCGGAACCTGCTTGGACCCACATATGGACTGAACCCGGACCACAAACCAGTTCGAACTTGGCCTGGTCCGGGGGCCCCTAGCGGCAAGTTCGACTTCCTAGGCTTAGACATACTCTAGTTGCGCTCACATCTTGAAGCTCTACATGGTTGTCTTAAGACACAAATTACAATCCTCTGAAGATTTGACACCTTAGCACCAAACCTTTCCCCTATGCATCTAAAATGAGAAGAAACAAAAATCAATCTCATTGTCTAACTTTGAGTTTCACTTTCAATGGTAACATAAAAGAGGGTAAAGTTTTGATTTTCAAACTAAAACTATGCCTTCAATAGATATTCACTTGGCTGCAATGTCGTCCGAGTTGCCTTAAATATGTCCGCTGCAAGCCTAAAGAACCCTCTCTCAGTGATTATCTTCCTTCCAACCAAAAAATTAGGTGCCAATTGCTCTACAACTGTATAGAGCTCATTGAAGACATCATCGTCTTTGAAATTTAGGCGTAATTGGTAATGCTGAATTGATGAAATAGATAGTTCCATGTAAGGGCTTGTAAAGCTGAAGATGATATCATCGATCATTGATCTCTCATATGGGATGATACTTATCCTCAACTCCTAAATAATAAAATCTAATGACCTCTTTTGATCTATCTATGCCCTCAAGTGTAGCAACTTGCAGGAGAACAACTAAAGACAATTATTGTGAAACACTAACATAATGAACACAAAAAAGCAAATGAAATGGAAATATGAACAAAAATATGATGAAAATTTACCTGTACAATCTCCTTGGTCAGTTGCCAAAAACTATGCTCATTAAAAATCCAATCAACCACATCTCCCCTTTCATTGGTATTTGCATATGATGATTTGATAAAATTGGCTGCAAAGGACAAGCCAACACTTTTTTATTTTTGAAATTCTTCATTAGGTTGAGGATAAAAGTATGACTATATATGCATTTACAAATAGTTTTTGCATACTTTATATATGTTTTGATCTATTGAAGTTTGCCAAGATCCTTCAATATGAGGTCAAGGCAATGAGTAGCGCAAGGAGTCCAGAATAAGGATGGATGCCTATGCATGATAAGTCTACCTGCAATAATATAATTTGCTGTTTTATCTATGACTATGTGCACTGCATTCCATTCATCCATCTTGACCAAGACTCCCTCAACAGCTTTACAAAGAAATTCAATACTTTTTGTGTTTCTCGAAGCATCTATTGACTTCAAGAACAATATGCCACCTAAGAATGAAACAAAATCAACAATTCAGTAAATTAGAAATTAAAAACTTTAAAAGTTTAAATAGTAAATCAATTTATAATACAAAGTACAATTACCTGAGGAAGAAACTTAAAAATTTAGCAATTTCTATTTCTTCTATAGAGTTTTGGCTTTCATATCAGCCACCTTTTGACTCAAAATGGAGCCCTTTATCTCCTCGTGACTAGGGGCTTTGAACTCAGCCTCATGAACAATAGTGACATCATATTCTATCAATAAGGAGATTTAAAACAAACAAAACTAACAAAATAAGCATTCTAAATTGAAAGTTTGACTATAAATCTACAATTCTACATACTTTTAAATGCAAAATTTTTATAGACATAGAAATCAAACTTTATATTTCAAAACAAAAATAATAATAATAATTACCTAGCTGCGTGAATTGGAATGGTGCAATAGAACTATAAGTTTGCAATTACACTTCTTGCAGCATCATGCTTATTGCTTTTTCAACCCATGCTCCTAAGTGATGGTTGGGCATCTAGAGTAGTGCATGGAACAAAATATGAATCTAAATTAGATGAAGATCCACAAATTCTAAACCCAATATTTACACTGCCACTGCCACAATCACTACTCATAGATATAGGAAATGGAAGAAGTCTCTTCAGCAATGGCTACCATTTCTTCTCTTAAATTTTTTTAGTAATTAGAGATTTTCAGAGTTACCACTCTTTAAATAAATTGACTGATCTCATTTCCTAACTATCTCCCAAAGTAGTAGCTTAGTTCTCTCATGATAGGAAAGCATTAGAGATATTGACAGTCTCTTGTCCACCTACTATGATAACTACCCAGAAACCACAGAAGGAATTCAGAAAATATAAATGCTCAAGTTTTATAAGAAAATAGCTTGAAACCCCACATAGATATGGGTTTCTATGATGCTCTGCAGAAGTGGATTTGAGCTCTATTCCCTGCTCCCTATTTATCCTGGAACTGTATTGCACATTAGTTATGTCAAAAGACCAGAACACAAGACCTCATCTACCTATATCATATTTTATCATGTGTGTCCTCTTACTGAAACTCTTCTTGTCAATTAGATACAACTCTTATTAGCCAAACTGTTACACGGATTCTGGAGGGATTGATATCATGTATGAGATTCCTGGCAGTCCTTGAAGTGATTCGATCATTACAGAAATACTTCCTAGTAATTAAAATGTTGATACGTCTGACTGTACTATTTCTCGTTCTGTAGTAGACTTGAGCTCTAAAACAACTGAGAATTGACATTTTTCTATCTGTTTGTTTACTAGCTATGTTCTGTTACAACCTTATCTCTCATTGAGGATGAATGTTTTCTATTTAGGCATATGCATGGTTCCTGAACTCTTGATTTATTATCTTACTAACTTGTTCTCAAACTCTTTTGGTGAATAATCTGTTTTACCAGTGTTTGGTAAAGCCAGCAATACATGCTGATGCAGTGTTTACTTTTAAGTATGAAGAAACATGATCGTAACTTCTAAACAATATTTTGTTTGCAGGTAGTGGATGAGTACCAGAAGAATTTTGGGGATTCATGGAAGACCATACAGTCTGATTCAAATCAATCTTGGCCTTACTTGGATGAAGCTCTGACCAAATTTCAGGTAATATCCAACCATATTTTTAGGCATTTTTAAAGAGAATTGCCTTTGTTTTATAGACAATGATCACAAAATAGCTCTAGCTTAACAATCATGCAATTTTATATGTTATATAGTGTATATTGTTGTTAAAGATGCATTTATATGCACCACAAGCTGAATTGACACGTTATATTATACTCAAGTTCCTCTTTGTTCTTCCAGGATCCAGGCGAGGCTGACAAACTGCTGAAGATTCAGAGAGACTTGGATGAAACCAAAATCATTCTTGTGAGTTTTAATGTTGGATACTTTTTTGAATGCCTTGGAATCTGGTAGTTCATCAGCAGTTAGGGGTTTATGACACATTGATTCATAGAATTGAGAATAAGCATGATCACTTTTTAGAGATTTTTGTATGTAAGTGAAGTATCAGAAGATCCTAAATTATATTAGTTTTTAGGACAAAAGCTCTTCGGTAAAACAAAATATTGCTTGTTGAAAGTTGCCTTATTGTTAGAAGAGACAACACAATGGCTTGAGAAGCCAATAAAATTATAAAACAGATTGAAGTTTCAAACTAATTGCTTTTGAGTTTGCATTCTAAAATAGAAGTGCAAGCTTTGATGCAACTGTTGACATCACAATGCTTTTGATGATTCCTGAACAAGATGTAGTGCTCACTCTAAAGAGTGTTGTGAACAGTTGCATTATTTACTCCTATACTTGCATATGGAAAAGGTTAAAGCTTGTTCTTTTAGATTGTTGCCAAGCGAGACACTAATTTGGTCTTTGAGAACCTTCTTATGCCAACATTCCACAAGTTGACTGTTTTTAAAATTTACTTTTATTTTTATTTATTCAATAAGATGTACAACTGTACTCTTTGGATTTGAATCTCTGACGACCTCCACTATAGTGTACACGTACCCTCAACATTAGGCCAACCAAGGCTGTGATCAACTTAGTTTGTGATGCACAATAATCAGTGAAAAAATGACATTACCCTTAACGTTAGACCAATGTTTGCAAAAACAACTCCTAAGAAGGGTTGACAGTATATGCTACATGGCTTGGGTATCACCATGACACATGGTTGATCATCTCACACTTAGGCATTCAACATGGCGCCTTTCCATAACAGTCTCTCTGCTGACAACTATGCCTTACTGGCTGGACCATAAACTGAGCTTTTACATGGTATTTTTTTCCTCAAACCCACAAGGTAGAACAAGGTAGACCTCAACAAAGTGTTACCACAGCAAGACCAAAAACCAGCAGTCAATTTCAACTTCATATAAAAAGTTATGGTCCATGCAAGGCTTTGTTTTCCTCAGACAACAATATCAGCTTTAACATGTTGTCACCAATGCAAGACCATGCTATATGGTTTTGAATCTTGATGGCATTGTGCGGTTTCAGAAAACACAGCACTCAGTTCTTGAACTGCAAGGCAAATATAAGATTTCTGCAAGTCTCAGACCTTCAAAAACCAGAAAATGATACCCAAAAGTATCAATAAAATTTCATCTCCAACAGTCTATCAAAATTTAACAAAATGGTCTCAAATATTTTGTGCATATCCGTTCGCCTGTCGATCTCTCTGAAGGGTTGTTGATGCTTGTAACTTGATTCATTCATCCGCAGTTGTGCACCTCAGGATTTGGCATAACACCGAAGATTGAGTAACCTGGAAGGTGAATCATTCAACCTACCAAAGCAGTTGTTCTTCCATTCGGTAACATACAATAAACATCAAGATAAATATTCAATTCAAATTAAAGATAGGTAAACCGTATCAACTTCAGAAAAGGATTTGAGCCTTTGGCCTTTTGGAGACCTCATAGAGTGAATCTAGCAGCATGAGAGAGCTTAAAGGATAATTGAATGTGTGCAGCTTGCAAGAGAGATTACCAAAAGGCCCAATTTCAAGCGGATTTTGAATTTGAGGATAATATATGTTTTGTGATTATGCATTTTCTGTGTTACCAGTTCACTAAGATTAGCTCCGGCATCCTGGTCCGCTCTAGGTACAGACAGAGCTGTGCAGAACCCTCCCTGGTTTGTTTAGGCATGTTCTGCAGTGTGCCAGGGTGAACCTGGGTGGGCTCAGCTGTGCCTAGGGCAAACCTGGTGCGGCACTTAAATTTCTTTTCCTTATTTTCTTTTTTCAACAAATGGTGCCATTATAGTTATGAAGCTGAGCAGAATGTGATACGTGCATAAAAGCGGTAGTGTTTTAGTGGAGGTGATATTCTTCTTGGTGCTGCTGCTGTTTTAAGTTTGTATGCTACTCTTTCATTTTACTTATTTTTTATAAAAAGGTTTGTGGATTTGGACAGCTGTTGGGGGTTTTTGAACTTTCATGGCTTGTCTTTTTATGGTAAATCTTGGAGCATTACCTGCTTCTTTCCTCTGTAAGAAGCAAAAATTACTTGCATCATGATAATAAAAACAATACATGCCTTATTTCTTAGTTCCTTTAAGTGTCTACTACATTCGTATTCATAGGTTACATTGATTTAAATATGCAAAATTTAATTATTATAACACCTTACATTTAATTATTTTTTTAGCCTTTAAGTGTTAATTTGCATTTATTAACATTTTCTAAGTAAGCATACATTTAGCCTTTCAATTACGAGAAGCTTTAGTTTGTAGTGCCCTCATGGGTTATATTTATTTAAAGGCAGTAAATGTTAATTATTTTATACTTAATTATTTATTTATCTTTTTAGGTGTTAATTTACATTTATTGACATTTTCTAAATTAATGTATTATGTACATTTTAGCCTTCAAACTTATGCATTACCATATACATATATACACACATGTGCTCACACACACAACACTTATCTACATATATGAGATTACAGCTATGTTTTTGGGGTAATTATAATTTTTTATAATATTGTGGTATTCTGAATTTAATTTGTTTTGATTTTTATATATTTTTTGTACGTACATATCCAGATCAAAATTAACACAATTTTTTTTTTCTGTATTGGGGCACGTGAACCTGAACTGGTAACTTTTTGTGTTGACTAAACAGTAAAACTTCCATCAGAAATAGAAAACAGGTGTCTGTTTAAGTTAAAAATGTTTCTCACAATGTGCATGATGATCCATGCCTCTGACCCCAGAATATGTTGGCATGGAGTACAACTTCAGAACCAAGAGGTTCCAAAGTTATATCAATGAATTGAGATGCACACAAACCATTTTCAAGTCTACTGGTAATATACTAATATATGAATGTGCTTATCAACTTTTTTAATTTGCAAATCGTTCTGTTGACATGCATGATGATCCATGCTTCTGATGCCAGAATGTGGTGCTACAGAGGACTTCAGAACTAACGAGGTCCAAAGTCAGTGCAATTTAAACTTGCAAAATACTAAACTAACATCTGAAGGATTCACACGTCTAAACAGAAAACATATAGCAAAATGGTTCACAGAACACAGGACATTAATCATAACTGGCTATTAATCATTGATTACAACCTGAAAATAATATGAAATTGAGAAACTGGTTTGGCTGATCCTATATGCAAGATTGTAAATCTTGTAATCTTACTGAATTTTACTGTTGAATGCAGAGTCGTAGGATATTGTAATAGAGAAGTAATATTATATTCCCTAGTTATGAAACACCACAACTCTCAGTTTTCGAAATTTTCAAACACCCAAAGAAGGGTCAATGCTAATATTTAGTTTCGTTTTCATAGTCTTTTCTTTTTCCTTTATATTTCCTCAGTTCAGTGACCACCAATTATCTGAAAAACATCATGGAATTTATGTGCTTCTTATTGTTATATATACAGTGATTAGCATGAAGTATTAAAATAATGCAAGCTCCAAAGTACTGCAACATTATGGCATTCAAAAAGATAATAATATTACATGTACAGGCTAAGTTTTTGTGCAATATTTTGGATTGTTTTAAAATCTTGTGTTCTTTTATGATGGATTTCTGTATGTGTAGTTAAAAAATATTTGCTTTACTAATTTATGTCTAACTTTACAAAGAAACATGCAAGTACTAGCAATTGACTTACTTAACGCCATTCCAGTTTAAAAGCAAGTAAATTAATATTCAGATTTTTATTATAGAGAGTTTCATCTCTTTTGGAGAGAGTGTAATTTGAGGTGCAGAAGGGTGATCTGACACTGAAGAGTTTTTGGATAAGATAAATATGATAAATGCCAAGAAGGTAGAGATTTAAAAGGGGTTTCACTCAAAAAAATCTTTAGAAATTTGAAAGATCAATTATTTTCCGTTGCAGAGTAAAGAGGTGGTTAAGATTACTTAAGTCAAAAGTTAACAAATATGAAATATCCTATCGAATTTTTTTCTTTAGTCTATTTATTTGAAAAAATCTGAAATCGTGTGTTTTAAAAATGGTGCAGCATAAAACCATAGACAGTGTGCTTGCAAGAGGGGAAAAACTGGACACTTTAGTGGAGAAAAGTTCAGATCTCAGCATGGCCTCCCAGGTAGCCTACTTATAGATTGACAAACTTTGACAAACATTTCTATGCATGAAAGTTGTTTTTCTTGTAAAATTTTCTCTTCAATTTGGTTCGACTTTGTTTCCACAGTAAATTAACATTCTTTTATGGGGGCGTGTAACAGTTATTTTACAAGCAAGCAAAGAAAACCAACCAATGCTGTACAATATTGTAATCTGTGGACACTCAACTCCTGTTGGATTTCCTGAATTTACATCAAGGTCTGGGCATTATCGGTTCTCATCTATCTGATCACAACCAATTCTGTATTAATGATTTATTATACATGGAAACTGCATGAGGTGAACAAGCTTTAGGTTAATTAAATGTATTTAGTGTTTAATTTAATTTATTTTTTTCGTAAATGTGTGCTTCATAATTCTAGACATTTCCTTAATAATACAAGGCAAGTTGTGGTTTGTAAGTGTAATGCAAAAGTTATAAATTGCATTTTATTTATTTTGTGTATCCTTTTTTGAATTTATTTCTCAAGGTACGTTTGCAAATTGAAATTATGAATTTCATATCATAAATAACAGCTCTTAACAAATACATAATTTTATATGCTTGTTTGAATTCTCAAATTTTAGTTTATTTGTTCAGATTTCACTTTTACTAGTTCAATTCAATTCTTTCTGTTCAACCCTATATTTGAAGAAAAGAATGTAACAAGGTGTGGTGCATGGATATCATTAAATGAGTGGAAGGGCAGAGTTACTCTCAAAAGGTAAGATATGCTAGTGTTTTGCGGAAATGTTTCTAAATAGTTTTAATTTGATGTTGGATCAGTGGATGGTGTTTAAATTGCTTTGGATCAATCAGCCTTTGTGAATAAACGTTCAAATGCATATTCACTTATTAATTTGGATTGTCTGAATTGTTTCAGATGTATTGGGAATCAGTAGATGTACAAGTTGGATGTACTTTTTTTCCCCTTTTTTTTGATTCATTAATCTTAGGAAATTTTAGCATGGCCCGAGCCAGTAGAGGCCACAAGTGGAGTATCTCCTCTCCAGTATTAATGCTATTTGTCCAAATATGTGAGCATGGTGGCCCAGTGGGAATTTGAATCCGTGGCTACAGAAACTCCATGATGTCTTATTAGCCATTGCACCATGCCCTCGGGCGATAAAGGCAAATCAGATGTACTGTTATATTCAGATAGGCAATTAACACCCTGATGTTTTAACCATTGCACCATGCCCTTGGGCCTTGAAGACAAATCAGATTTGGTGTTATTTTCAGGTAGGCAATTGTTTTGTCCTTGGAAAAACACCAAAAAAACCTAGAATATCTTTCTGCACATCCCCAAATTCACCTAGATATCAATTTGACTCTGTCAGAGACATACAGGAATCCCTCTTTTCCCAAGAGATTTATTGTTCCTTGTTCATTGGACTTGTATTTACATTGGACAAACAGAGAACGATATGTATTTTGAGGACATGGGCACTATTGTGAACGAAGGTCATTTGAACAAAGTGATTCACAGGGTCATGCAGATTGAGAGCCCAAAGGGAATGACAGATGTGTTAAAACTGTAAATGTCATTTGGAAATCTTTTTTTGATATAATAGGAGATCAATGAACAGCTTAATATTGACTTTGTCTACTTAGACTAAGCCTTTGTTGAATGACCCGAAACATTAACTTCCATATATTATTCACCTAGTAAATGCACAAGGTCTTGGAAAAAACATGTCCATTGTTGCAGGAATAAAAAATGAAGAGGGTATGTCGAACTGCCCATTTAATCTACAAAATAACATGTGGTATGAAAGAAATTGTGGACCATGCCTAGAGCTATCCACCATCTGTGTGGTGAGTAAACCATTGTTTACCACCCAGAATAGCTATTTTAGCAAAGAACTATCGATTCTTTGAGGTCCCCATAGAACATCATCTCATGTGCTGGTAGTACGGAAGTATTCAATTTTTAAATGCAGATTCAAATTTCTGATCAGAAGTAATGCTGTTAGGATGGAAGCATTTAATGCATATTAAAAAAATTAGCATCTAATTCCAATATAGTTTTTATTAGTAATCCTGAAATTTGGATGCTGTGGATTTGTCGGACACGAAGTGGGATAACAGTGTTGATGCTAACACACTAAAATTTCAAAGTCAGGGACTAAAAAAAACTATATATTTCAATCTGGCACGCTTTAGTTGTTTACAAGTCAAATCACCCAACCAAGGTATGAAATACAAAATTGCTGGCAACTTCAGGAGCAACATAAGGTTTCTGCTTCTTGAAAGAATGTTGGTCGCATGATTGGTGAAAAACAATCTGCTTAGCTAAAAATTTACAAGCTCGGGGAAAACTTATAATGGAAATTGATGAAACAACCTCCTGAGATTGGATGTTGGGCTTAGGAAGCTGTTCAAATAATTTCAAAGAGGCTGAAAGGGTAGGAGTAATCCTAACATTGGATGCTTATAACTTAATTAGACTTGATTGGTATTTAATGAGTGGCTCTTGTATAATATTACGCATGTTCATTGTTGCAAAGTAGAAGGGGAAGCTGCCGTCTGAAAGTAAGTGTGAAAATTGATAAAAATAAATATTGAATATCTAATAAAAGAAATAATATGCAATGTAACCTCTCATACTGAAATAAAATCCTCGAAATTGATTTTGCTTCATTTATAAGGCGAAAGATGATAAATGTGAACTATGAGTAGAGCAAAAGATTAAAATCTGATAACTGATAGCGATCTTTTTGTTGTGTGTATTTGATTGTGAGAAACTATGTGAAAAGAACAATTGTTAATTAAATTTGTTAGCTATATGCATGGGGAGAAACCTTTTTTGTCTCTATGCATGACCAAACCAGTAGTGGTATTAGTTGGAGGTCACCTTTTTATATGTTGGAGGTTGCATTTTTTTTGGTTATATGCAATGACCAAGCTATTAGTGTCATTAATGTAATGCTCATCTTTTTACAAGTTTTTGACATTGAAATTGGACATAGATCGATGTTTAATAAATGAATTTAAGATGCATTATAAATATGGTTGCATTTGATGCATGCTCATATAAATGGATTTGATTTTAAGCACAAAAAATAGTTGTAGAAGTTAAAACAACATCAAACTAATGAGCTTGCATAGAATTTGTATAAATTGACATGTTTATATCATGTTTCACTATTATTTTGTATCTAATTTTGTATTATTACTGCTGATTTGCAGCTTGCAAGATATTTTTAAGAATCGACAATGAAACTTTTTGATGTTCATGGGTATTGTTGCATGACAAATAGCTAAGCATACATAATATTGCAATTGTTGATGGTAGTAATGGTTAGCACCATTTACAACATTGCCAGCTTTTGAAAACTTGTAATAATTTTCAATTGTGCCACACTATTGTGCAACAATTGTTGGTAGTTGAAAATTTCCTTACAAAAACTATATAACTTAATCTCGGTGCACATTTATATATGGCATGCAAAGACAAATTCAGTTTATGTTGCCAATGTTGTAAGTTTTGGAAGACAATTTATTTGTAACTTGTAATAGAAAATGATAAGTTTGGTTACTAAATAATTTGGATTAATTTTCCTTGCATTTATTTCATATAAAAAAATCGCTAATTTATATTTTAGATCGATAATTTATTTATTAGATTCACGTTGACAACCCAAGTGATATTGGTTTATTGTGCTCTTTTTAAGTCTTTAAGTTGAAGACCCGACACAATAAAAATGGTACAATTTAACTCATTTAAACATTTTCTCGTAACATTTTTTTTTTGAATCGAAGCCTAAACATAAACAAAGGATAACGGCAATTACATTAAATTAAGCACTAAATTTCGGAAAGGTTTCTATGGGATATAAGTTGACCATAATTTTAATGTTGAACGATGAGGGGATAAATTTTATTTACTTTCACAAAGTGTTTATTATATATATATATATATATATATATATATATATATATATATATATATATATATATACTTTTTGTCGAAGGACATTTGGTGTAATGACAAAGTCCATGCTGTAAGCAACTGAATGGTGCTGAGCTCAAAAATCTTCTCTGATAAAAAATAAATAATTAAATGTATATATATATCATAAAATTTATTTTGTGTTTAATTTTTTTTTTTTTTTTGAATTTTTAGCTTATAATTTATAGATTTTTCAATCAACTTGTGTTGAATAAGAAAAAATATCTTACTTTTTATAATGTAAAAAACAATAATTGAAATTATATTGAAAGGACGTCTAACTTCCACATCATTTTGATTCTTTCAAGTGCTCTTGCAATGCTTGGACATGCTATGAATGTAGAAACATTCTAAGAAATTTCTAAGATGATATGTGTCAAGGCAACAAAATTATTGTTATAAAGTTGAGTATGTATTGTTTGCTTTTGAAATAAAACAAGGACGCAAAGCGTCAAAGTTCCCGCCGAAGTTAAATGCCTAAGTTAAATGTGATGTGTTGAAAGTATTTAGTGAGAAACTTATATGGGAATTGAATTGTAACTTTTGGACATGAAATATGAATTATAGCAGAAAATGTTGCAACATGATAGTAATAAACTATTGTGTTGTATTGAAATTGAAATTGTTGTAAATTGTAGTGATGATATTAGAATCTTGACATTGTTAAATCATAAATTGGAGTTCGTTGAATAATATTTGTAGTAAATCTTTTGACAAATAGTAATGAGAAAAGGTTAACTTTGAAGCATTTACATTTAAATGTTAAAATATAAAATGTTTTTCTTAGTAAGTAAACAAAAGACGCATTGCATCTAATTCCTGTCAATTAGTAAAATTTGTAGCATATTGCTTAGTTAAACAACATTGTAACAATAATTATTTATGTATGTAACAAAAACTAGATATGTATAGTAATGGTTTTGCAAAAAAAAAGCTTCATATACAATATTTTTTAGTCACTAAGTTCAGATTAATGAATATCTATTAAAATAATAACTATACAATTATAATAGCTATGCCAATATTATAGTTAACTAATTAAAAATATAATAATAATTAGATAACTAGTATCACGTATAATTATACATATAATAATTGATCTATATTATAATAGTAAACATATAATAATAACTTATTATCATATTCATTATTAATAACATCTATTATTATGTAAAGTAAGTATTCTACTATTTATTATTATTTTTTGATCGGTAAAATTGGATTTTTATTCATATTTTCAAAAGATACAAAAAGATTTTCAAGTGTTACATTATATTCCAAAGCTGCAAAACAACTAGTCGGTAACAACACCAAAGACTGTATAAACACATAAAACAAAACTAAAAAAAGACATTCGAGAGTACCCCACGTTTTACATTGAAGATCATAGTACGTTGTTACCCCTACAATCGCCACATTCACAAAAAACCTAAAGCGGTAATACTATCAGATCCCACCAATCCTATCGAAACCAGCCGCAAGCCTCCTCTGAGGAGAAGTTGGGAATGGCCCCTGTTGTTGAAGCAGAAGCACCTTCAGCCGTGTATTTCTTCTTCGGGAGTTGACGACGGGTTTGGGGCCTTCTGGTACTGTTGATAGGCGCTGTCGACTTCACTGGAGTTGACTTCTGCCGCTTTGCTTTGGCCGGGGCTCCTTGTGCTCTATGAGCCGCCACTTTGTCGAGAAAGTCTTAGATTAAGACCCAACCTTTCCTTACTTCTGGGAGACGCACCACTTGTGGCTGAGTGGAGCTCCATACCACTAAAGGCTGGACCTCTCCAGACCCACCTCCGATAGAACGCCAGGGCCCATGAAGAATGCGAAGTCCTACACCCAACTCGAGCCTATGGACAATGCCTTCCATGCTGACAACCCACTTTGGTTCCAAGCACTGTAAGACCACTGAGAGGACCTCCATCTTAGAATTCACCACCACGAGACCAAGGGCTAAAAAAAGCGAAGAAATATCCAGGTTGGTTCGAGGTCTCCATTCATGATTTAGGAATTCATCCCCGAACAAAGTTACCAGTGCCTCCATGAATTCGGGCTCAACAAATCTAAAGACATTACCCAGCCTCTGCGTAGTAATTTCATTATGGAACGCAGAGAGTTGCTTTGGGGAATTGAGTGAAAAATTTGCCTCCATAACCAAATACTCAAACTTTCCGTGTAATGAACCGAGAGCAAACTACTTCCAATGGCGAATACCTCTCTGCGTTACAGAAATTTGCTGATAGAATGTGAAGAGAGATCCCTGAGCTTTCACTTTTAAAGAGGAGTTTCAATAGATTTCTACCTTCATAACTGCAATCTTCGTAAATGCTCATTGTACACAATCCCATCAGCCCTTATAACAATTGCCGCCGAATTTGTGCAGAAGGGAGAGGAGGTACTGAATGTATAGATGGAAATCTTATCATTTATCAATACAAGTGATACTTGCACTCATGCGAAACTGGGAGATGACACTTGTCTTTTCCTTGTGATGAATTTCAATCAAGTTGATGATTCAAATTTATTTGTTTATGCACCACTACTTTGAAGTACACAAAATCAGCTGATATTACTGCCCGCGCCACCATTGCTTTAATTGATGCTATTTTGGAGAGTCCCAATGACACTCCCCTTATGTCATCTAATCCCAGCTGAGATCAATTTGACTATAATCCTTAAGTAATTCGGTAGTATTGGGTGCTCTTCTAACTCCAATATTTGAGAGTGAATCAGCAAGGCCGTTGGCTTCCCTAGGAACATGGTTGATTTGAACCTTTGTGATCTGGTTAAGTATGGCTCGGATACTGTGGATATATGGATTCAAATTCTAGGCATCCATTGCGCCTTTTTTTATGCCATTAATAACAAGCAATGAGTCACCTTCTATTATCACTTTCTTAACTCCTAGACAAATTGCCAAGCGTGCAACTTGACATTCTGTTGCATTGTTTGTCCCATCTAGCAAGCGGCAAGCACCCAAGGCAACTATATCACCTTTTGCAGACTGTGCAACATAGCCAGCACCCAAGGGACCGGGATTCCCTTTTGAGGCACCATCAAAATTAATTTTGGTCCAACTCAGCGGTGGGGGGATCCACTGAGGTTGTTGATGAGCAGTCGGGGTAGGTTTAGCCCTACAATTCCCATGAACGGGCCTAAATTTGATGAGCGACCAAGCTTTTGGGATCTTTAGATCCCTGTTGTCAAATGGAGTTTTCAAAGTATTAACATGAGCTGCTGCATTGGACACTAATTCTGAGACAACTTTTTCCAGTCTAGAAAGAAACCTTCTATTATCTTCCTCCTCACCTTCAAAAATTTGCCTATTTCTCTCCTTCCATATAGTCCAAAGAGTAATGGATGGAACAAATGACCATATAGAGGCGAAGGTTGATTTAGGCTTCAGATGATGCCAAGATTCTAGCCGATCCTGAAGTTTCAAAGGCATGGGAGTTTGCCATCCTAATTTAGTCAGAACAAATTTCCATGCCATCTGTGCAAAGTCACAGTTAATGAACATGTGATCGATGGTTTCTTTCGCCTTTCCGCAGAGGGCACATCTGAAAGGGTCTGAAAAGCTGAGTCGCATAAGCTTTTCCCCTGTTAGGATCTTTCTATTTTCGGCCAACCATGTAAACATTCCGGCTTTAGGGAGAACATGCTTGTGCCAACAAAATTTTGCCTCCCAATTAACTAACTGAAATTTTTTCTCAAGGAGTGTATATCCAATTTTTACTGAGTATTTACCACTTTTAGACCCACACCATTGCAAGGTATCTTTTTCAGTGGTGGACACAATAGGTCTTGTTCTGAGAATTTCCTTAAGCCATTCTGCATCCTGATGCTGCAGTCCCAGAGTTTCAGTATTTTTCCATTTGATTGGGGCCCCTTCCACAAATTCCTGTTGTGCAAAAATGTCTGCTACCTTAAGCCCCCAATTCTGAGATGTAGCCGCAATGATTCTCTGGGGTATTTATGTTTCCCGCAAAGCTTTGTGACCATTCCACGAGTCACTCTAGAAATTTGTTTGGAGTCCATCCCCCACTGAGCAAGTCAGATGATTTGTTATTAAATGTCTGCAGCTTAGAAGGAAATTGCATAGCGCCGATCCTTTGGAAGGATTTGCAATTGTGAGAATTTTGTCTCTATGCTGATTATCAAGGTATTTAGCTTTTAGTACTTAAACCCATCTTTGATCTGGGGCACTAAACATCTGCCAAATCAATTTAGCTCCCATTGCGTCGTTGAGCAGCTTCCAATTTCTCATACCAACTCCCCCATTGCCTTTAGGAGCACAAAGATTTTCCCATGCTGTTAAAGGGATTTTATCATGATCATTGTCCCCGTTCCAGATAAACTTTCTCATCTGTAGGTGGATAGATTTAATGACTTTAGAAGGGATCTTAAAACATGCCATAGAGAAGATTGGCATAGCGGATATAACTGTTTTTAACATTAAGACTCTTCCTGCCATAGTTAGCCACTTACATTTCCATCCCACCAATTTTGTAGTGCACCCATCAATCAGATTTTTCCAATGGGTGAATTTGGAAGAATCGGAGAAAAGAGGGGTACCAAGAAACTTGCCTGGCAGTTTACCAATGCGGACTCCAAATAGATGAGCAATAGTAGTTTGTGATTCAATCTCTGTGTTGAAGAAATAGATCTCCGATTTATCCCAATTTACACTTTGTCCCAAAACAGAACTATAGGATGTGAGAACATTTTTCATAACTGAAGCTTCTTGCATAGAGACTTGCCCAAAAAGACAGGTATCATCCGCAAATTGGGAATGTGAAGTGGGGGCCAACCCTTGGGCAATCTCAATGCCTTTCCAAGTACCAGCCTCTCTCTTACCAGTAATAGACCGCCCCAGAACTTCTGCTAAAAGGATGAATAAGAAAGGGGAAATGGGATCGCCTTGCCTCAATCCTCTTGAGGTGACAAAAAACCCTTGAGGACTTCCATTAATCAGGATTGAGGCCCTATAGTCCGAGATCATGCTGGAGATCCAAGCAACGCAACTCGGTACGAATCCAAATTTTAGAACTTTGATAAGAAATCCTCTGTCTACTTTGTCATAAGCTTTCCTGATATCTAATTTGACCATCATCCGTCACTGTTTACATAATTTTGCAGAATGAATAGCCTTGTGTGCTACAATTATGCCATCTACTATGCTTCTGTTTGGAGTAAACCCGCTTTGCTCTTGGGAAATCACTTTATCCAGCACCAATTTGAGTATGTTCGCTGCTACTTTAGAAATAATTTTGTATATAGTATTGCATAGTGAGATTGGACGAAATTCATCAAAAACTTCCGGTTTATTTCTTTTTGGGATCAAAGTGACTAAAGTATTGTTGAAATCCTTCAATATAATTTGCCGTTTATGAGATTCTTCTACCACAAGCAAAAGTTCGTCCTTTAGTGTAGACCATAATTGTTGATAAAAAAAGGCTTGAAAGCCATTCGGGCCTGGGGCCTTATCACTCCCAAGATTGAAGACAACCACCTTTAATTTCAAACATGAAACAGGTTCCATGGGCCTCAGATTATCCTCCCTTGTAATTTTGGGTTGAATGACTTCAAGCAAACCCGATTGAGCGACATCATTAGGCTGATTATCATTTCTCCAAAGGTTAGAGTAGTAAGCTACAACTGTCCTATTGATCTCCTTGTCCTCAGTTGTTACAGATCCATGCAGAGCTTTGATTGAAAAGTTTTTGTTGATACTCCTTTTTTCTTTTGTGGAGCTGTGAAAGAATTTGGTATTACGGTCCCCTGCGAGGAGCCAATTTTCTCTTGACTTCTGACGCCAATAGATTTCTTCTCGCTGCAAAATTTTACTATATCTTCTTAATAGGTCTTTTTCTATTAAAAATTCTGTCTCATCCATACCATAAGCCAACACTTTACTGTTGAGTGCACTAAGCTCGCCTTCCAAGGTTATTTTCTCCGCAAAGATATTACCGAAATGGACTCTGTTCAATAGTTTTATATTGTTTTTTATGTGCTGGAGTTTCTTGAAGAATTTGAAAGCTAAGAAGCCTTCTACTATAGGAGCTTCATCCCACCATTTAGTCATCATTGCCAGAAATCCTGGTTCTTGAAACCACATTTTTTCCATTTTGAAAGGACATTGAACATGGATTCCATCTTTCTGAAAGATTAAAGACACCGGAAAGTGGTCCGACCTGGAGAGAGCAAGAACTTCAGCTTCTAGGATCAAAGGTACTTCTTGCCAGTTGCCTGCAAGAAAGAAATGGTCTAGCTTTTCTGCAATGTTGGAGAACCCCTATCTTCTGTTTGTCCATGTATACAATACCCCTTTAGCTTCTATTTCTCGAAGCCCATTGTTGGTAACAAAACTCTGAAAGTCTTCTTGCGGTCTACAAGGGCCCCCCCGACCCCCCCTTTTGTCTAAAGGACTTAGAGTGGCATTAAAATCTCCAGCTAGGATGATTAAGGCTTGTTCATTTGTGTGAATAAAATCAGATATTTCACCCCACAATCGCCTTTTATCCTCGGTTTTGACAGGGCCGTAGACATTGATAATATAACTAGTAAAATTTAGAGTTAGTGAGCTCACTTTTGCCACTTGCCAAGAAGAAGTTTGAGATACAACTGTCAGGTTCACCTTCCTCGGGTTCCATAGAATTCCCAGACCACCCGATGCCCCTTCAACATCCATAAAGAAACCAAACCATTTCAGGCGCACTCCAAAGGTTTGAGCCGCTGCTTCCCTATCTTGTTTAGTCTCCTAGATACAGACTATATCTGGGTGCGTTTGATCAAAACCTCGCTTGATCATCTGTCTCTTGTCAGGGGCGTTGCAGCCCTTGACGTTCCACGTTAGGATTTTCATTGTTGTCCAGGAGAGAATAAATCTCTCCCGAATCTAAGCTTTGATTGGCCCTTCTTGTTGCCAGTATCTTCCAGTAGTTTCTGAATTGATTTCCTTCCTCGGGATCGCTGGCCACCCATGTTGACTTTGCCGGATAGTGCTTTAGATTGGCAGATCAATCATTGTTCAGTGATGCCTAACTCCTCCTGAAGAAATTCATCCTCCATATTGTCTAGATCTGCTTCCTCTTCTGATTGGAACCCCAAGTCAGATTTTTCTATGGACTTTAGAATGGCTTGGGGTGAATCTCCAGGGGAGCCCAAAAAACCGATGGGTGTAGCAATGTTAGCTCCCTCATAAACTAACAATCTTTGTGTGTTTTCAATGGCATCCGTAGATTGAAGTTCTAATAAGCGTTGCGTGGAGGCATTCCCGATCACTGTCTGGTTTGAGACTGGTGTCTTCTTGGGAGGAGCCTCTGAAACTCCCGTTGGATCCTTCATTTCTTGGGGAAACTTAGGACCTTCTTGATTTCCTACAAATGTAGAAACATCTGGTGCTATCGTCTTGGCAGAAAGAGTGGTGGGCGGGTCAACAGGGATTACTGTAGACTGGGTTGTTTTGTCCAGATCGGTGCATTGGGGTAGGTTCTTTGGATGAGAACATATTAGCTAGTTTGTCCTCCAGACTTTTCTCTATGGTATTTTTGCCTTTCTGAAGTTTTTGGCATTCTTTCTCTTTGTGCCCCCATTCCTTACAAGATTTGCATTTCTCTAGGATTGCTTCAACCTAAATCTCTTGGCACCAATACCTTTTCGCGGTCCTGATCTCCACATCTTTGGGAAGTAATGGATGCGACTTCCAAAAAATGCATATCCTGGCATACATACAATAGTCTTCCTTTGAAATAGCCTCATCAGCTTTCAAGAAAGTGCCTAGTTTGTTGCCGATGATTTCCAGAGTTTCAGCGTTCCAGTATTCAAAGGGAAGATTGTAAAGTCTAATCCAGATGGGCATTTCCTCTATTGAGGATAGCTTGGGGTTGAATTGGGGATCCAATCTTTAATGTACATACCGATACCATTCATCATAAAAGTGTCGTTAAAGAGGATTACCATTTTTTCTCTCACAGTGCCTGCGATGATTAGGAAGAAACCATTTGGTAGAGTTTTGATACTAAAGTGCTGTCCCCATTCCTCGTCCACCCATGCCCTCATATTGGGATAAGTTGGCCATCCCCTGCCCCATTTCAAGAAGAATCCCCTTTCGCATAGCATTTGGACTGAAGCCTTCCATCTTTCGGTTTCTATCTTGATGTTCACCGATCGTTTGTCATTTGTCGTAGGGACTTCCTGGGTGATTGGATTGGCTTGGTGTGCTGGCCGTGGGACCCATTCTTGTCTTTTAAAACCTTCAGACTTTCTGGGAAGTTCTTAGACTCTCAGAATAATCTTTGGGAAACCCCAACGATTCTAACCTGGAAACAAAGTATTGGCTATGCGATCTCCAAATGATGTACGGCGAGCCTTCCCAGTACACTGTTGGTATGAAAAAGAATACGGGCGCTTAGAACTACACACAGGGAGGTGCCCTTGCCCACCATGGCTTCTATCAGAACCTCGATCTTCGAAACGAAAAGGTCTGTGCTGCACCATTTTCCTCGGCTCTAGGATCATGGTACTGCCTCTTCTGTTCCTGCAATCAACATACATCATTTTCCAGCGATCTATTCTACTATTTACTATTAATGACTATATAATAATAAAAATTAATTATTCAATTGAATATCTATTAAAAATAAAAAAATACCACGTATAGTTAGACATGTAATAATTGATCTATATTATAACAAGGACGCAAAGCGTCAAAGTTCCTGCCAAAGTTTAATGTAATTTGTTGGAAGCCGGTGAATAAGACATTGTAGCAATTGAAGTTTTAGTTGTCAAAACAAATTCCATTAGTATTAGCATATGTTAGAACATGACATTTATAACATATTATATTTCAATAAGATTAGATGTCAATAAAGCTTATACAACACTATGTTATATATGCAATTGTAATATTGACTTGACAAAATACTATAGCAGAAAGTTGTTGGAGTCAATTTGTTTTTACCTTATAAATGGAAGCATTTTTGCATAAATGTAGGCTATAATCTTTCCAACTAAAACATTCAAATCCTCATCTAAAATAATTCTAAATGTTAAAGGAAAAACAAAAGAAACAAATAATGATGAGGAAATATCTCTAGGAGAAGATTGTGTGCTAGGAAAGATTTTAGGTGAAAGTGAAACTAAACGTACTTTTTTTTTAAATTATTAGTTTTATACATCTATAATAAATTAAATGGTATTTCATGATTAAAGAAAATATTATTTTCTTATGTAAATTTATTTTTAAGATGAATTATGTATATTGAATAATAAATATCAATATGATATAATTTTGAAAGCTATAATTAATAAGATAGATTAAGTGCCTATGAGAATGGTGGTTTGATATCATTGACAGGAGGACCACATAAATAGAAAAAAGTTACTAAAAAACTACAAATCCATAGCCTATAACAGCTGGGATTAATGGCAAATCAATGAAACAGGTGAAATGCACACACATTTTACCTAAAGCTTTCACGACATTACTAAAAATACTTTGTGAATGTCAAAGGATATTTGGCGATGCATTAAATACTTTCCTTGTGTCCCGCATGATGTGTTAGTAGCTCTAGACATTGAAAGACGTGATAAAGTTCCACCTAAAAACTTTCGTAAGAACCAGGTCTTTATATCCCTGTGGGTGGGGGGGAAGATTTCTAATGCGAAGCTGTAATAAATCCTTCAAGGACAGAGTATAGGGGCAAGGGAAAATTTTCCAA
The DNA here is from genome assembly GCA_018584345.1 of Thuja plicata. NCBI lineage: Eukaryota > Viridiplantae > Streptophyta > Pinopsida > Cupressales > Cupressaceae > Thuja > Thuja plicata. Next base: position 556,292 of record MU227041.1, read on the forward strand.
TATGGCCAAAGAATAGGCATTTTTGTCTACAAAATCTCCTACTTACAAATCAAATTGCTTCTAGTCCCAAAATAACTTATGACCAATAACGGCTCAGGTTTAATTTGTTAATCATTGATGCAAGAGTACAGTTTAATATGTTACTAACAAGCATTTCAAGATGAAGTTCTGAAATAAAGCCTTGATTTTGGTAAGCCTTAACAGATTCAACACCAAAATTGGTCAGATGATTGAAAACTTACGAGATTATGGAATCACAACAAAAAGTAAAAGAAGATTACAATGGTCAATCAGAAAACTAATTTATTAATTGCAGAAGGAATTTACATGCATGTGGGCCAAATGAGGAACATCCAGCCTATGTGGGGAATCTCTGCATCACAATCTACCCAAGCAAAAATCCAACCTAATAACTCACAAGATCAATCACAATACCAGCCTTTCAGCTTTCAAAATTTCAGCCCTTTGTCCCTAAGAGTACATCCTTAAGTAACCAATCACGGTGACTCTTGGCCTTCATCAACAAACTTGAAAAAGAGATCAATTTTTTTCATGTCAATGAACAAAAAAGTAACTACCACTAGAGGACTAAAACTGCCACTTTAGTTCTGACCAGTTCCAACAAAAGTTAACTAATTGACCACAGATCAACTGCATAAAAAATACTGGCAACCGAATAGATCAACCTCATGGAGTCTTCAAAACTGGAACTCATGATCACACAACATAGAGGATATAGTGCAAATTTCTGTGTAGATAAAACAAAAAGG
>MU227041.1:560062-575538 GCA_018584345.1 Thuja plicata
ATTTCTCTGTTGGATAAGTTTATATCCCTCCTTGATGGTAAATCTTCCATCTACCCCCGGAGCCCAGATCAATTTATCCTCTAAATTTGATAGGTAGACCAAGTTTTGTGAGAAGATTTTCTCCAAGTACTGTATCGCTTGAGGAGGTAAAGGCAGTTCATGGGGTTCTTTCCATATTACCTTCCTTGAGTGTAGACATACTGCTAGTACATAGTCACTTAAATAGATTCCCCAAACACTTTCAGATGTATTAACTATGTTCTCAATGTCATTCATTTGAATTAGGGGTGGTGCACCATTCCTTGAATCACGCCAGAATTTAACTGATAGACCATTATTCACTTCCCAAGTAATGAAATTGGATACTATTTCTTTGGAAGAAATCATGAAGTCTCAAATGGCTGAACCTTTAGGGGGATCTAATATTGATAAAATTCTGACCGGATTATTATCATCTAAATACTTCTTTTGCATAATTTGGCACCAAATGTTGTGTGGTTTGGTATACATTTGCCAAACTAATTTACCCCCAAATGCTTGATTTCTTTTTTGTAGATCATGTATCCCTGCTCCGCCTAGCTACTTTACTTGTGTCAATTTCTCAAGAGAGACCAAAGGGTTTTTCTTTTCTCCATTTATTCCCAGTCCATAGGAAATCTCTTAGTAGTTTCTGGAATTTTTTGAAGAACCGATGAAGGAGCTTTGAGAACTGATTAACAATTATTAGGGATAGCTGATAGGACTGATTTGATTAATAGTATTATGCCTGAAAGTGATAACCATCTTGCTTTCCATGCTACTACCCTGGATTTAATCCTCTTAATGATAGGTGACCAATAGTTGCTTTTGTTTGCTCCCATAAAGAAAGGGATGCCAAGGTATACAGATGGTAGGAAATCTACTGAGAATCCTAAGAGGCTAGCAATTTTATTGGATATAATTTGGTTTGTGTTAAACAAGTAGATTTTAGATTTGAGAGGGTTAACTCTTTGATTTGAAGCTGCTGAGTAAAGGTCCAGTGTTTCCTTAATCTGTCTGGCCTCAGAGATATTTGCACTCCCAAAGAGTAATGTGTCATCCGCAAATAGGGAATGTGTCACTGAAATATTTGATTGTCCAATCTGCACCCCTACCCACTTACCTAATGCTTTCTTACGTTGGATAAATCTACTGAATGATTCTGCCATGAGAATAAACAACATTGGAGACAATGGATCCCCCTACCTGACTCCTTGTGTGGATGTGAAGAATCTAGCTGGTACTCCATTTATCAGAACTGAGAAACCCACACCCAAAATACAAGACTTAATCCATTTACACCATCCTTTTGCAAATCCAAATTTTTTCAGAACCTTGATGAGAAAGGCCCAGTTTACTCTGTCGTATGCTTTCATCATGTCCAGCTTGATGAAAAAATGTGATGTTTTAGTATTGTTAATGGAGTGCAGAACTTCATGTGCCACTAGAGCTCCTTCCATTGTTTCCCTACCTGGAACAAAACCCCCTTGTGGTTGCGAGACAAGGCTAGGAATGAGGTGTTGCATCCTTAGGTAGATAGCCTTTGTTATGATTTTATATATAGTGTTGCATAGGGATATCAGACAAAAATCTGCAAATGTTTTTGGAGTTTTAATTTTTGGAATAATGGCTATATTTGTGGTGTTAAAGTTTTTTAACATGGATTTGCTAATCCGTGATTCTTCGACTACATCCAATAATTCCCATCCAATCCAATCCTAGCATACTTGGAAAAATAGAGCAGTGAATCCATCTGGGCCAGGGGCTTTATCTAGGGGTAGAGAAAAGACCACTTTTTTGAGCTCTTGAATTGTGAAGGAAGCCAAGAGTTTTAAATTGTCAACCTCTGATATCAAAGTGGGAATTGCCTCTAGTAATTCCTCCATTGGCGGGGCTAATGTACATGGATTAGGAGGAGGGTCTAACAAAGTCTGGAAAAATCTGACCCCTTCTTCTTGAATGTTTTGAGGCTCAATTATTAAATTACCAGTCTCAACATTAGTAATAGTAAAAATTTGATTGCTTGTTGTTTTCTATTTTGCTGACGCATGAAAGTATTTTGTATTCCTATCCCCTTCTTTTAACCATAACTCTCTTGAATTTTGCCTCCAATATTCCTCTTCTCTGCTACATGTTTCCTCCCATTCTTGCATTAGGATTTTCTGTGTGGTGTATGAGTCCTCATCCATTCCTTGTTTGATAATAGTGTTATATATGGTTTCTAGTTTTACCTTTACTGTTTCTTTTTCTGTAAAGATATTCTTAAAGATCTCCTCATTCCATTTTTTGATCCACTTTTTGGTATGTTTCAACTTGTTTGCAAATTTAAACATTTTGGTACCTTCTGTCTTCGGAGCAGAAATCTAGCACTACTTGAGTGAAGGCAAGAAGCTTGGATGTCGTAGCCACATTCTTTCAAATTTGAAAGATGGCCTATGCTGGAAACCTTGTCTTGGTAATATCGAAGTCACATGCAAGCAAATGGGGAAGTGGTCTGATCCTGGCCGAGGCAGAATTTCTGAGTGATATGTAACATTTGCTAATTTCCAGCACTGTGATAGAAGAAATATGTCCAACCTGACAACTATCTGTGAAAAATTTTCCCTTTTGTTGGTCCATGTAAATGTCCCATTTGATGGCTCAACATCCATTAAACCATTATCTTCCACAAAATTGGAGAAATCCTGAATTGTTCTCAGAGGTGGACAGATCCTACCATTTTTTTTGACAGTTTGAGAATGGCATTGAAATTCCCACCCATTATGATGTGTGTTTCTAGTTGACTTTGTATAAACTAAGTGATTTCCGCCCACAACCTCTGCTTGTCCTGAGTTGGGGTAGGCCCATAAATATTAAATAGCAGAATTTTTATATCAAAACTCTCCAACCTGATGACTTGCCAATTTTCACTCCTATGAATTAGCTGCCCTTGAATTAGTTTAGGGTCCCAAAGAATAGCCAGCCCACTTGAAGCACCAACCGCTGGGCTATGTGCAGAATTCCACTTTGACCAATTCCCAATGGTTTTGTTAAACGCTTCTATTGACATCTTTGTTTCTTGGAGAAGTATCACATCCACTTTTAATGAATCCAACTCTTGCTTGATTCTTTTTCTTTTGTCAGAGGCATTTAATCCTCTGACATTCCAAGAGGCTATCTTCATTGCTGCCAAGGAGAACACTTGGTTCTCCTCGTCAATCTTTTGGAAGGTGTGAATTTCCCATACAATGTTGATTGGATACCTGCTGCAATTTCTTGTTTGATTAGACTGCTTTTTGGTATTCTACCTCTCTTTTTTAGTGTGGCCTTAACCTGTAAATCTTGAAGTGGTGTTTGCTCAAGTGATAGGGTAAGACTAGTATCAAAAGCTAACTGCTTAGATTTTGTCTCAATTATTTCAGTTTTGATATCACCATAGATTCCCTGGTTAGTTGCTGCTTGAATTTCCTTTGAATCAAGAAATGTATTACTTTGGATCCAATCTCTAATATGAGAGAATGTAAACTCATCAGAGTTCGGAGACGACACCAATGCACTATCATCTTGCCAGCCTTCTTTGATATTTGTGAAGTCCATGTCATCGATATGCTTATATAGGCTCCCATCCAAATTATACTCCAGATTTTTCGGCAACAATCCTGGATGATCCTCAATGCTAATAGACTCCTCCTTCAACTTTATTGTCTTAATATGCATATAGGGCTGATGTGTTTCTTGATTGATTTGGTTTGTTTGCTTAGAGCTACTCAGGATGTGGGCTGCTGTGGGAGTCAGCACTCCCTCATCTTCTGCTATATTGATAATTCCTTTACTAGGTTTGAAAATCTTGTCATGTACTGGTGTCTGTCCTGCTTCCTCAATATATTGGATAACATGTTCTGGTGAGGCATTTTTACTATATTGCTGAGAGTCCATTGAGTTGTGATCTCCTTCATACAATATTATTCCTTCTTCTTCTGCTATCTCATATATAATTTTATTGGCTAACTCTGTCAACAGTTGGTCTGATAGTTTTCTTGCTCGAAGGTTAACCAAGGTCTCTTCATCAAAAACCTCATGTGTAATTGGATTTTTAATTGGAGAATCAGAGTACATAAGCTGCTGTACTAAAGCATCCATATCAGGATTGTGTGCATCTATCGGCTTCCAATCTAGTAGCATGGTCTGTTTGGTATTGCTCATGATCATCATAATGTATCTTGCAACATAATAGAAGTAAATGGACGTCTCATATGAATGAAGATTGGAAGGCAAAGCTTCGTCGGGACTAGTTGACGATGTTTGTAAATCTGTGTGTCAAAAATAATGCGAGGCCCGACGGAGTGAACATTTGAGAGGATTTGTACATTGATTTTCACACACACTCAGCTGGGTGAATGATTGAGACTTGCATTGATCTATGAAGTGCCCTAGTCGATTCTGATATAGCATGATGGAATCTTCATTTTGCAGAACAAATTTCTGTTCCCAATGTCCCCATTTGGATTTTAGGAAGATGGAGTTTGGTAATTCCTTAATATTATCATGTAGTATACACACTCTAGCCTCACGATGTGGAAACTCAAAGGGGATTAGATCATGTTTAACAAAAATTCCAAGTCTGTTGGCAATGATTTCAATAATATCCAAATCTCTGTATTCTAATGGTAAATTTGGTAAGGCAATCCAAATGGGGAAGAATATTGGGGATCTATCCTCGAGTATGACATTGGGGGTCCATATCGAGGTAAAGAGGCCCAACCCTTTGTAAAACCAACTTTTATTCTTATGGATAGCATCTCTCATTTCGGTAGATTCAAATTTGGCAAGAAAATATCCCAACTTAATATCTAACCAAAATATATCTGGTAAACTTGCCCAGTTTTCCAAGGCCTAAAGCTTAATATCATCAATTGATAGGTGTAGTTTCGAGAATTTACCTATTAGTGCTTTGTCCCGAAGAAGGTGAATTTGATCTTGAAGCAAATGATTTGGAAACGTAATTGTTGATGTACGTTGGAAGTCAGAACCCTGTTGTAGATCCGGTTGAAACTGTCTTTGTTTGACCTGCCAGATTTGAGATGACTGAATTGGTTTGAAGGGCGGTCTACTTATTAGTGTCCGCTGAAGCACTAAAGAAGGTCCAGTAGGTATCTATTTCATAATCCTTGAATCCCTCCTATCATTATCAGGACCCTGATTATATCAAGTGACTGCAGGGGAACCGGTGGCGTGCCTTCACAAATATCAAATATTTGGTGCTTTTGTAGGGGACGACCTCAACAATTATATTAAGAGAAGACATAAAGTAATATATTTTTGACTACCCACAATCCGTGTGAAATCTTCAGGAGGGACAGTGGACAAGTAGGGGAAATTTAAGACAAAATCCATTTAAATCTTTAGCGAGATCTGTCTTCAATGTTCATCTTTAATGCTGCAGAGTGACTGCAGATATGGGGCTACGAAGATGATAGAAATAGATGGCGAAGTAGTTGGGATTAATGCTATACTAGATGCTTGGTGCTAGAAGCGTTTTTAGCAAGGAGTTGCAATGCTGGAAATTCACAGCAAACTGGGGAGATATGGTTAACATTTTAGAACTATTGGTTGATAGGGTCAAGGAGTTCCAGGCTTCACAAGAGTTCGACAAAGAAGCCCTGATAGAAGCACATGATAAAACTTACAAGGGTGTGCGACAGATGGAATCAATGCAAGGGTATAATATAATGGAGTTCACTATGAGGAAACTGTCGGAGCATTGGCGACCTTTAGTCCCTCTCAAAGGTCTGCGACCCATTCGAGCAAGAGAGCTTCAAGTTGACAAGTACCACAATGACAACGTTCTCTTCGAAACCCTGTGTGCCGATGCGCATAAGATGGTGGGCATTATGAATGTCTTGGAAGATGAACATGGAGATTCTGTTCAACTTGCAATACACAATATTTCCCCTTCCATAATGAAAAGGGAAGGTCCCCGCAGTCTTTATCCCAAAGGCTCCAAGGTTGCTGTCAAACAGCCTTACTTCAAGCAAGGTGCCGAAGATGGCGTCCTCATGCTGAGCGTCGACAATCCTCAAGACGTTGAGATTTTGGCTTCCTCCCCAAGAAATGCAGAAACTTCTTTGGGTAATGATTTGCTTGAATTGCGTAATAAGGGCAACAAGTGCTTCCGGGATGAGGCTTGGAGCAAGGCCATCAAATTTTACTCCACTTGAAAAAAATAGAACTAAAAAATAATTTCATGTGATTGGCCAATGTAAAGTAAATAGTGGAATTTTGGGATACAATATAAAGATCAGCACAAAATAAATTTTGGTAGATAGGATTTTTTTTTCTTTTAATACGAACAACAATGAATATGAGGATAATTTTTGGGATACAAATTAAAGATGCGCACAAAATGAATTTTGGTAGATAGGATTTAATTTTTTAATACCTTCCATTAAAAAGTGAACAACACTACATATATGTCAAGCATTTATGTTCATGTCACATTGGATGTGAACATATCACCATATTATGTGTCAGCAATTTATTGTCCAACAATGCTAGCTCATTATCACAAAAAAGTAAAACTTTATGTCACATTGCAAGTTATGGTTATAGAAAAAATATTATTATTTAAATTGAAATTTTTATTTTTTGCACTGACTGTTTAGAGTGTAAGCCAATAGCAAAAGAGAAAAAAAGAGTTTTTCAAATTATGCAAAAATGCAAAACAATACCAACTATAGACTTTTTGTTCCAATTTTTAAATTCAGTATTCATAACAGCTATTATTATTCATACAAATGATTCTACTATTTACTATTAATAATTGTATATTTTTAATAATAAGTATTAATTATGCAATTATATTTAATATATACATTATTTATAATTGTACATATTTGTTAAATTATTATTATAAAAAATTAAGTGGTTTTATCACTCACACATTGTCAAAAGAAATAGACAAAAATATATAATTGTATGTATTTATTAAATTATTATTATAAAAGACAAGTGGTTTTATCCCCACACATTGTCAAAAGCAATAAGACAAAAGTAGTCATATTATGAAATAGTGAAATGACTATTGTATGAGTGAAAAAAAAATACAAACATAAGAAAAGTTGGTCAATCTATTTTAATTATTGTTTCTCATTGGTTGATGCTTTGACATTTCAAAGGATGATGTCATCCTAATAAGACCGTAGAGTACTGTTATCCAATAGAATTATAGATAAAACAATTTGTATATTTTAAAATAAATCTGAAAAATTATAAACTTTAGAAAATTTAGCAAATATTTTAATTCTAGATGGTGATTGGTTTATGCTTTGACATTTAATTGATTCTGAACTAATAATAAGTGAAATTATAATTATAATGAAAGAAAGTCCGCTTGCAATGAATTTAATTTGGCCATATAGAAATATTCTAAAAGAATATTTGAAGTGTTTTTAAAGTATATCAACGTAAAGTTGTTGTAAGGTAAAGTATGTATTAAAATAAAATAATAATTAAAATTACACCGAAATAAAGTCTAACTAACGGGCGAATCTTTTATTATCTTTAAGTGTCCATACTATGAATTTATTTTGACCATATACAAACATTCTAAAAATTTGTGGAGATGGTTTTGAAGTATTCGAGAACAAAGTTAACATTATACAGAATTATATTAATTTAGGGTTGACCTATATGTTTGATATTGTAAGATAAAGTTTGTGTTTGTTTGTTTCAATTTGATATTTTTTTAATCTATAACTTTGATTTCCCTTTTTAATCTATAAATTTGATTTCATTTTTTAATCTTTAAATGCTTAAAATTGTGGAAATGGTTTTGAAGTATTCCAGAACAAAGTTAACGTTATATAGAATTATATTAATTTAGGGTTGACATATATGTTTGATATTGTAAGATAAAGTTTGTGTTTGTTTGTTTCAATTCGATTTCTCTTTTTAATCTATAAATTTGATTTCATTTTTTAATCTTTAAATGATTAAGTCCAATGCAAAGTTTCATTTTAGTAGATTTGACACAAGTAAAAATAAAAAATATAGTAAATGTTGAAATGACCTAATAGTTTATTTTTGAAATCATTGTTTGCAATGAAGAAAAACACCATTTTCATTGGTTTGGGCCACACATGGGAGAAATGTTTAACTTTGTAAGCTTAAATTTTTTAAAGTACACTCTTAATTTGGATCATATAGTAGTTCATCGACTTATTTTCAATGGAGGGCACGAGGAGGTCTAAGAGGAATTTTGATATCTAAAAGGAAATGTGAAAAAATCCAAATCATAGGAATGAAAACTATGTGGAGTGAGTGTACAAGTGGAGGGGTGTTAGAAAATGCAAAAAAATGGAAATAGATTAAGGAGAGAATCTAAGAGAGTGAAGCAAGAAAATGTTTTACCATAAACTAAGGAAATAATGTTGATTCAAGAACCATCACCAAAAACACTGCGAAGCTCCAAGCACAACTCAAGAGACAGTGTTTTTGAAAGGGGAAAACTAAGAAAAAACCCCTTGTGAATATAATATGAATAAGGCAAAGAGCCTAGAAAATGAGAGAGCTTGAGCAAAAAGCTCATTACAACATTGTGAGAGCAAGAATGAGAATGAGAGAGAGAGAGAGAGAGAGAGAGAGAGAGAGAGAGAGAGTTCCAACTTAGAGGTGTGTGAGAAACATCTCTTAAGTAGAGATGAGTGATGAAGTTTGCATGTAACTCCTATGTTCTATGAATGCCACATTCACATTAAGTGTGTGTCAAGTGTGAGAATCTTCTTAAGGATGAATAATCTATTTTCCTTATTAAAGGAATTACAAATATGTGACATGTCCTCCCACTTGGACTAGAGAACAAAATAAAAATAAGGATACCTTGGCTTATCCATTTTTACATTAAATACTAAGGAAAGATTATTAATTCTAACACCTCTCTTTAATATTTACTTGGTGAGATTAGATCAATAGGTATCAAACCCAAATGTTTACAATGATATTGAAATTTCTCTTTTGAAGGAGTCTTCGTTCAGATGTCTACACCCGAATCATCTTGCATTTATTCAACTTGTTCTTTGGAGCTTGAATGGTACATATGACATTTTGCTAAATGAATAACATTTTGACAATACAAAGGTGTAGTTGCTTGTTGAGGGGGGCCCAAGTCTTCAGGTGATCTTTTATTCCATAGAGATTCTTGAGATGCATGTGTACATTATGTATATTCATTTGCAATAGAAGATAGAGATAGAGATTGTTCAGGTTTACTTCTCCAAGAAACAATGCTTGAGCCTGCAATAAGGCAATAACCACTAGTAGATCTCCCATCATTGGGATCTCCTAGTGTTGAATCAGAGTTACTTTGGAAAGCAAAATCATATTGCGAATCATCAGTCATATAATTAGTAATGCAATCTTTAGTTGCATAAAACAAATATGTAACATGTATTCATCATAATATGAAAAATCAAGAGGAGAGCTAGTATAAGCATCATCACCATTATCATTATCCTCCACAATAATCATAGTATTAGTACTATAATCATAGAAATCATGAATGTCATCTTGAACAATACACATATCTCTACTAGGAGAGTCAAAAGAAGGCAAAGTAACAATTTCCTCTTCTTGTTCAAAAATATCATCAAAATGAGAGCAAGAGTCATCAAATAGGAATGCATCATAAGGAGAGAGCATAGTATCACTTTGAATTAAAGTTGTTTGTGTAGAAAGATAGTAATCTAAGGGGTTATTTCAAGAATAGCCATCATCATATGGTTCATCCCAAATAGTAAAATTATCATAGTGAGAATTAGATATCCCATAATGAATTGTAAAAGTGTGACAAGTGTTATTATTATGAGATTTTTGATTATTAGGAGTAGATGACTTCTCATGGTTGAGTTTCTTAAAACAATTATTGATCACATGACCATCTTTCCCACAATAATTACAATGGGGTCTATTATTATGATAACCATTATGATAACCATTATGATGATTATTATTATTTGATCTATTATTATGATTATTGTTATGCGATCTAGACATGAATGCATGTTCATTAGTTTTAAGTGTGCCAAATTGAATTAACTTAGCCTCTTCTTGATGTAAAAGAGTTTGAAAGATAGCATAAGTTAATTGAGCTGCTAACAAAGGAAGAGCTAATTGAGAATGAATATTAGTAATAAATTACTGAAATTGTCTAGGAAGACAGTTTTTTAAAACAATATGAATTAAATGAATATCAGTTAAATTTACTCCTAAACCAGTTAATTGATTTTGAATTGAATCAAACTTAAGTAAAAACTCATCCATGGTTTTGAAATCCGTATCCCTGAGATCCTCCAATTGATCTTGGAGTTGAATCTTTTGAGATTCATTTGCACTGTCGAATGTGTTTTTCAAAATTACCCAAGCTGCATGTGCTTCAGTACAATGAGCAATTAAAACATATAGATCTATATTTAATGAAATTCCTATTAGGCCAAGTGCCTCATCATTTTTATCATTCCAGGCATTTTTTTTTTCTGCTTGAGTAACAACAAGGGGAGGCACAAAAGTAGGGTCAGTTGCAATGTCAAGGATATGTCAGAAATGAAAAATAAAGGTGACATGTGTCTTCCAAACATGGTAATTAGAAGTATTTAATTTAACTTCTAGAATTAATGACAACATAGTTGCTCAAGATAAACTACAATACAATAAAGTATATAGGAAAATGAATCTAAAAATGCAATTTAACGCAAATGTTATTGAAAAATGTTCAAGAAAATGAAGAATTTAAGAAAATTTTAATTTTTTTGTTAAATGATAAAACAAAATTTTAATGCAACTAATTAATGAAATGGCAATTGAATAATGTTTAAAATGATGGAATGAATAATGAGTTTTAATGAAATTAAAAAACTATGAAGAAAAAAGCTTTGTTATTCGTTTAAATTTTTTTTGATAAAAAAAATTTAGAATAAATTTTGTTAATTTTTTTTTTTAAATTTAAACAAATTTGAATAAAACTTTGCTAACAATAGAACACGAATCTAAAGATTAAATAAGGAAGAGCTGTCAGAAACCTGCAGAAATCAGAACAAAGTTAATACTAATATGCAACTTAAGAATAATAAGAAAGTGCATTAAAAAAAAGATCAGACATATTAATACGAATATATCAGATTAAAAATGATTTAATGATGTATTTCCAAGTGATCAAAATTAAGATACGCTGAGAAAGACTGAGAAACAAAAAATTTTTGCAGAGAGAAAACGTTTAGATGTTAGTTAAAACATTTTTAATGATTGAAGTAAAAACGTTATGAAGAAGTGAAAATGTTTTTAATGATAAAAAAATGTTTTGAAAGATGAAACATTATAGCTGTCTTTTAATTGTTGTCTTGTAATAATGAAGTGGGAAATGGAATGTGAATAATATGCTGTGCAGGAGAATGAGGATTGGCGCCAAGAGGGAGAAAAGACAAACAACAACTAGGTTGCAACGTTAGAAATATTTTTGTAGAAGTGACAAAAATGTTACAATATTCTTGCAGAGGCAGCTATAAAATATATTAGCAACGTGGGGCAGCTACTAAAAATGTTTTGCAGAGGTGCTGCGAAAGGGAATATTGCAGAAGGGGAGAAGTATGCTGAAGCTAATGCTGTCAAGGAAAGAAGACTGCTTGGTGTGGATATCTGTGTAAGGAATAAAGTCTATATGGTGAGGAGATTAGAGTGCTGTGTTTGGAACCAGAAGAACCTTCTAGCTACGTTTAGAGCAGCTAAAAAATGGTAGCTGCTTCGAGGAAAAACACCCAGGGCAAAATAGATTAAATATATTTACTTTTAAATGCTGGTAAAATATATAGAGCAAAATGCTGAGAGAAGACAGAGAGGAGAAACTATTATTTATAATAACAGTAGATTATAATACTTGCTGAAACTTAATCTTGGATAGAGCAACAATAAGGACACATTGCAAAACAAATAGATGCTGAAAGTATATTGGATATAGAACTAGAAATAGAGAAAATAAACCTGCACCAGACGTTAGAGATAGATTTTGGTAAAAAAAGTTATAAACGACACATAAGTATGAGAGAAAAAAATGAAAGAACCAGAGATCTATAAACCAGAGATAAGGATACAGAGCGATTAAAGAAGTGCTGAAAGCAAGTGAAATCACATATATGTAACCCTGCAAGAAATAATGTTATAACCCTCAAGGCACAATTAAAGTTGAAAAAAAATTGATTTAGTGAGATGATGAAATCTGCAAGAGAAATCAAATAGTAATTTGTAATAACTTGCACAAAATGTAAGTGAAATAGATTTTAATATTGATTAAAGATAAAATACAAAACATGCAAGAATAAAATCCCTTGTGGTTGCCTGACAGAGGTTAAAAATGAGAACTAGAGAAACAAACAAGAAAAACTGGGTTTGGTGGAGAACTGACCAAACTCAATTTTTTTTTCAAAGCCTGCAACAAATGTTAAATCGAGAAAAATTGCAAAACACTCAAACAAGGATTAGCACTAGCTTTGATACCATGTTAGAAAGTACAAAAAATGGAAATAGATTAAGGAAAAAATCCAAGAGAGTGAAGCTAGAAAGTGTTTTACCATAAATCAAGGAAAGAATGTTGATTCAAGAACCATCACCAAAAGTAATGAGAAGATGCAAGCACAACACAAGAGACAATGTTTTTGAAAGGGGAAAACTAAGAAAAAACCCCTTGTAAATATAATATGAATGAGGCAGAGATCCTAGAAAAAAGAGAGCTTGAACAAGAAGCTCATTACAACATTGTAAGAGAAAGAATGAAAATGAGAGAGGAAGAGAGAGAATTCCAACTTAGAGGTGTGTGAGAAGCATCTCTTAAGTAGAGATGAGTCATGAAATTTGCATGTAACTCCTATGTTCTATGAATGCCATATTCACATTAAGTGTGTGCCAAGTGCGAGAATCCTCTTAAGGAGGAATAATCTAATTTCCTTATAAAAAGAATTACAAATATGAGACATGTCCTCCCACTTGGACTAGAGGACACAATACAAATAATGATACCTTGGCTTATCCATTTTTACATAAAATACCAAGGAAGGATTATTAATTCTAACAAGGGGTCTTTGTGAAATTCTTTTTTAAAGGTAATTTGGCCTTTGGATCATGCTATGAAGATAACCATCGACTATGTTTGACAAGTGTTTTGGATGCCTAGATCATCACGAAAATTAATGACTAGATTAGTTATTAGAATTGTATAACAATGCTACTCTGTCCACTACGTGGAATTGAACATGCGTAAACATCTATTCACTCCACTTTCAAACTACTTGGTGCGGGGGACATCAACAATTTAGATACCTTAGGGCTATCGCTATGCTCTCAACAACAGTTCAAGATTGCATTATTCCCCACAAACCCCATTCACCAATGTTCACCTAACTGCCTCAATATTGAGTATAGGTGCCAGATCCCCCCCGCTCTAGAGAGGCCCCAAAATGAGCTCTTTAGTGCCCCTTCAAGGGGTTCCAAAAGATGTTGTCTTTGGGCCTATCTAGAGCGATGTGTCCCTTAATCTGTATACCATCCCAACTTGAGTATAGCAAGGATTTCAGACTTGGAAAAATGATATCCCAAATAGGAGGCCGACATAGAACTAATCCCGGTTGACATTCACCACCTACCACCTGGGAAGTCACACTCGCTCTATACCTAGAAAGATCACGAGGGAGTGGTTATTGTGTTATGCCTTTCTTCGTTGTTAGATTTTATATTGATTATTTTATTTTGTGTGTTTTTATCAATTGATAGTGGATGAAATTTGAGTTGACTATAGAAATAAATTTTAGTGGTTTTTGGTCAAAGTTGTATCTAATTTTTTTGTTATCATTAATGTTCTTATGATTTCATTTTATGTGTTTTTTTATTGTAAATGTATTTATTTGCATCTTAAAAATTTTAGTGGTAAAATTTAGAAGCAAATGTAAAGGGTGGGTGGGTGTATATATATCTATATGAGTATGATTTTTGTATCCTATTTTCACTACTTATTTTAAATTCTTTAACTATAAGATCATTAATTAATATAATAAATCTTTAAAAGTATCTTTAATTGAAATTTATTGAAGACAATCTAAATTGATAAAATATAAACAATAAAATTTCAAATAAACATTATTAAGTCAAGTTTATTAAAAAATATTTCCTTAAAAATTTAGAAGAGTGACAAATTGATTATGCCCACTCCATTTAATAAAAAATCTTTTAGGTGAGTGGATTAAATATATGATGTACATTTATTTAAGACCTTTGAACTAATCACGACCATAGAAAATTCTTAAGTACTAAACTCAAAGTTGTACAATAAGATTTATTACTTAAAGCTAGGACTCTTGGGAATTTGTGTTCACATAGATGTTAGCAATATTATATCATTGGAATCATAAAATAATAATTAGGTTTGTTTAATAAGTTATGATAATAGTGACATGTTCAATAGGAGAGTTGTTTCCTATTAAGGAGGAAACACAAATCTTATACATGTTTCCAAATGTATTGAATTGAAAGAGAATTGAATAATTGTTATTCATGCATACAATTATTAGCTTATGTGACTTCCATATTTATTTTAAGGACACCCAATGAAGTGTTCAGATACTACGTAAACACCACCTAAATTCCTCATAAATCAATATAAGCTATGGACTAATATATGTAAGAATATTTCAAAGAAATGCACAATTTTACCTTTTATATTCTAATCAAAGAGATGCACAATTTTACCTTTTATATTCTAATGTATTTGTGGGCAGGTCAATTGAAAGCAATAAGAAATGTAAAAAAATTGACTGTGAAAAAAATAAGCTCATGAATTATTTTAGTTGACTGAACTTGAGGAAGGAGAATGAAAGTATTAAAAACAAATCAACTGAAAATAGCATAGCAAGTTTGGAAAGCTCAATGGGCTGAGGAAACCAAATCAATTTGATTTACATTTTCTTATGGCCACCAGGCATTAGGATCGAATTCCACGACCATTTATAAAATATGGTTGAAAAATACCAAAATTGAGTTTTGCTTTTCCAGTTCCACCTATTTGAGTGGAAATGAGTACTGCCCATTTTTTATCATATTCGGAATTTGCAACTCCAATTTTGATTTTTTTTTGGGTACCAAATAACAGATTTGGTCAAAAACTTGAAGTGGCAGCCCCAACTCCACCCAAATTCCTGCGACCAAACAGAGCCTTAACACTCATTGCATGTAGGTGATGCTCACAAAAGCGAAGCACCATGACTTTCCGAGAGAAGTCACCCATCCCAATACTTCTCCTTATATATCCTCATTAATCGTATAGGGCCCGTTTGGTTGGGGAATTGGAAAATGAAACAAATCATGGTTATCCATAGCCTGGTTATGCAAACCCTAGTTTTCATTTTTTGGGACTGTTTGGTTGCCCTGGAAGATGGATTTGTAAATCC
>MU227042.1:24562-35488 GCA_018584345.1 Thuja plicata
ATCTCTTCTGACACCAAATTGTCAGTGCTTCCACTATCAATAATCACATCACAACACTTACCCTCACACTTGCACCTGGTGTGAAACAGGCTCCTCCTTTGTTCAGGTTCATTCTCACCACTCAGCAAGACTCTTCTATTAATCAACATTTCTCCTCTTTTAGCATCTTCAGAATGTGACGATCTGGCATCTTCATCTACATGTGCAACTCTGGCCTGGCCTTCATTTCTCCTATCTATTCTTCCTTGGCACTGAGGACATTGAAATGCCCTATGACCTTCTTCTCCACAGTGAAAACATGTTCCACGGAGACCTCCTCTTCCATATCCTTGTCCTCTTCCTCTTCGTCTTTGATCTCTATTATTCTGATCTTGGAAATGATTGGAATTGTTTCCTCGCTAATTCTGACTATTACTGGCCTCATCCTTCTTTTTTAGGTCTTCATTTTGGCCACTATATGACCATCCACCAGATCTTCCACCATGACCTCTTCCATTTTGTCTTCTCTCAAACTTCTTGTTCAACTTTTCTTCTACTTTTAGGGCAAACTGGTATGCCTCCTCAATACTGTTCATTCAAACCAGATTCAACTCCTCCTGAATGCTTGGTCTCAACCCATTAAGGTAATGGGAAAATTTCTCCTTATCAGCTTCTGCATGGCCTGTTCTAATGAGGATTCGATAGAAATCCTCTATATACTCCTGAATAGATCTTCCTGCTTGCTTCAAATTTTGCATTTTCTTCAGCAGGTCAAGCTCATAATCAACAGGAATGAACTATCACTTCAACTTATCCACCATCCGATCCCATCTTGTGATTTTATCCTTTCCCCTTCGATTTTGCTCCAATTGGATCTTCTGCCACCAGATCTTCGCATGACCCTTTAGTCTGGCCTTCGCAAACTTGACCCGATTAGGATCCTCAATATCTTCATACTCGTAATATTCTTCATATTCGTTGATCCAGTCAATCAACTCCTCTGGGTTAAGATTCCCTAAAAATGTAGGAACCTCAATCTTAGGTCTTTTTCCAATCTTGGAAATGGCTCGAAAAAGCCTTTCTTCTTCTGGATTCAAAACTTCAACTTCTTCTTAATCATCATTTCCTTCTTCGGCTTCATCCTCACTTTCATTTCTAACATTAAGATTCATTCCTCTACAAATCTCTTCTTGCAATGATTTCACTTGTCTCTGGAGCTCTCTAACCTCAAGTGTCACAACACCAGCTCTTCCGCCACGTTCCCTTCGTGGAGGCATTTTTGTGATGTGCGCTGAAACCCTAACCATGGTCCTGGTGCAAACTGCCTCACAGTCGGCGATCTGTTTACACAAAAACTCTAACCCACGGTCCTGGTGCAAACTGCCTCATAGTCGACAGTCTGTTTACACACTCAGGAACTCCTGCTCTGATACCACCTGATGAAGGATGCTCCCCTTAATGCCACAAACACATAACATAAATAGAGAAGCAACAACAATTTGCAAGAACAGAAAATGGGCTTCTTGTTATCTCCATAAATGTGGAATTACAAACTTTCAGAATTACAATATGCAAAGCCACATGGGCATTCCCCTTACAATACTCTGTAGGACAAAGCCTCGAATTATTACCCATATCTACCCCGAACTGCCCTAGACAACACTACGAGCCTTCTTTATATAGGCAATTTCCACCGCCCGAGAAGGTTCCAGAAATTTAGCCCATAGGGCCGACCAAACTTAGAATTATTTTATTTTACAATTTATTACATCATAGTCAGCTCAAAATAACTTTTGAAACCTGACCATAAATTTTGAAGAAAAATTATTTTCTGCCATTTCAGGTGACCCAACTTCCGAAGACCATAAGTCATCACCAGTTGACCCGATTGACTATTATGACCCCAATTCGGAAAGGCCATGAAGCGTTCTACAAGCATGACTAGCGCAAGCACTTGTCGCACAAATTTTGACCTCATCCAGGGCCTCTAAAGCCTTCAAAACTGAGTTCAAAGTTTCTGTACCCTACTGCCAATACCAAAAATATTTAATATCTTCAAAACTAGACCTGATCTAGACATGAAACTTTACTGGGAAGCTGATAAGACTGAGATGAACCTCCACATGTGAAATCAGAACATTCTGAGATTGTATGACCAACTTACTAAAAATAGCTAGTTTCCATAGATAGTAGCTCTGCACAAGATAGCCCTTATTGAAAAGCAAACACAAATATTTTTGGGTGATGCAAGATTGCCCTTACACCCAGGATGCTCCTGCATCAGAATAATATGATGGAGGAGAAATCAAATTTGTAAGGGACAGAAGTGAGAAAATTAAAGGAATTAGAACCATTTCTATTGATGGTAAGAATAGAATTAGAAGATGATGATTGAATGAATCAGAAGATGATGATAGAAAAGACAATCAAAAGAAAGGTGATTTCAGAAAAAGAATAAACTTCAAAGGCAAGAGTAAAAAGAGTTTATGTTACATGGAGGAACACTTCTCTGAAGTTAAAGATATTGGTGAAACTATCAAGGAATCTTTGTTTATGGATTTTTTCACAAAAGAAAGAGGTAAAGAAAGAGGAGACTACATTACATGTTAAAGTTGTTACTGATGCATGGCTTATAGATTTCAGATGTTCAAATCACATGACAAGTGGCAAGAAAAGATTTAATAAGTTGGAATAATATGATGGAGGAGCAATCAAATTTTTAAGGGACAAAAGTGAGAAAATCAAAGGAATTAGAACCATTTCCATTGATGGTAAACATAGAAGTAATGGTGTTTATTATGTTAAAGGTTTGAAAAATAATTTGTTAAGTGTCATTAAAATATGTAAGAAAGGTTATGAAGTAATGTTCAAAATGATGGTTGTGTTATTAAAGGGGAAAAGACTGGTAAAAGGTTTGCAAAAGGTTTGAGGACTGCTGGGAATATCTATTATATTGAAGACAACTCTGATAATCTCTGTTTTCTAACTCAATGCAATGGAAGTTGGGGAGATTAAGTTGAGATGGAACTCAAACAAGACAAAGTGGATTATGCCTTACTAAAGAACATCAAGGAAAGGAAAAATGAATCAAAAACATTAGTGGAAAACAAAAAGGATTTGGTAGACAAGAAGCCACTGGAAGATAAAAAAGGACTTGGTAGACAAGAAGCATGTGGAAGATAAAAAAAGGATTGGTAGACCGGAAGAAAGTGGAAGACAAAAGGGTTTTGGTAGATCAGATGAAGGAAAAAGAAAAAGATAAAAATGGGTTGATGATTTTGAGACTTCCTCCTATTTAGGCCAAGTATTCATATGTTAATAGAACTTATTTTTCTTGCAATAAAGTAGATCACATAACTAATGAATGTAGAATTTAGAAAATGAGATGTTTTTAAACTAAAATGTCATCATTACATAATAAGTTTGGACAGAAGGAAGTTCAATGAAGAAGTAAAATTAATATGAATAGAAGTTTTAAGAACTTCAATGGATATTTCTATAGTTTCAATGGATATGGACACAAAAAGGTTAATGCAAAATAAACATCAATGTCAAGAATAATGAAATTGCAAGAATGAAAAAGGATGGCTTGGTTTGTTATACTTGTAACATGATAGGACATATTGTATGGTTTTCTAAAAGTATGGATCAAAAAGATGATCATCTAATAGTGGAAAAATACTCAAAAGGAAGGAACAAGACATATTTGATGAATAAAATTGAAGGTGTTTCTGAAGGTGATCCGACATCCATTTCGAGTGGTGTTCCCTCTTCTGCTAAATGACTCAAACTGTAAGTTTTGAGGGGGAGTTTTCATGCAAAACTATTTCCCCCCTTAAGGTTCAATGCTGATCATCTCCTCAACAAGGAAATAAGGCTTTAATGATTTTTTGGAGCTAAGATTTATGTTTTGTGGTCTGTAAAGGCGATTGTATGGTTCAATAAATAGTGTATTAGTTATTTGGGTTTCTCTAAGTTGTGTTTAATTGTGGATTGGAGAAATGATATGTCTGTTGGTTCACAAATTAAGACTCAAATAAAAATTCAAATATAAGACATAATTGGATAGCCTATTTCGCGTGTTAGGACACCCTCTATGACATCTCACCTTAGGACTTCCATTGACCTTGTTAAACCCCTCTACACTTGAAGACAAAATATGAATAAGGAAAATGAATAGTGGAATTTTTACTATTTAAAGGTATATTTCCCTAAAATCCCTAATTTACCATGTTTCACTAATCCTTTCATATGTTGAGCTAGAGAACTTTGATTTTCATTGTGTTGGAATTGTGATTTAGTCCCCTCTCTTTAGAAATTATCTTTGATTAGTTTTTATTTAATAGATAACCTTGTTGAAACCATTTTTCACCACCTAACATTCATAATTCAATGTGTAAACATGATATCCTATCTCTACATCCTAAAAAGTAACCATAAATAGAGGGCATATAGCTACCCTCAAATTTCATCATTCTCAACAAGTACTCTAGGTGATTTTTTGATTTGACTAGCAAAGAGGTTTTGCAAAATGCAATTCCTAACACTGTATTACAGGGATTGCTACACTAGGGGATTCATTTGACACCTTCTAAAATATCATTTATACTTGAATCTTTACTTTCAAGCACTTTAGCTTGCATATTCATGTAGTGTCACATGACCACTAAAGTAGGGGCTAAATATAGCATCACAAATCGTACACTTTTGATTAGCACGTCCAATTCCATGCCCTCCTACCACTCATTTAAGTGTGCCTCATTTTATTATATATTATAAGGCTTTAATATGCATCTTATGAATGCTTGATTCAAGAATATGAGTCCTTTCTTAATTCAAATTTAATCACATTTTTATTTGGGCCCTTAATTCTAGGTGTGTTGTTCATCTTTCATCATTTTAATTTATTATAAGGCCCACAACATTTGAAATCTCAAGACATGTTTCCCTCACTTAAATATTATATATTTTCTTAAAAATACAGTTCTGGTAATAGAATCCTATTATCTTACATCCCTAAAAATTTGGGCCTATTTTTGTTGGGACGATGACAGTTTTTACTACCAATGATCGATGCTTTTTGGCCAAGATTTTGGGAGGATATTATGCATTCTTTCCATTTCCAAAACTATTTCCAATGCCAAAAAAATGATAATTTTATGTCGATATTTTATCAATTCAAAATTAGAATCTCATATATAAGCAAGTTATTTTACTCAATTGTAATAGACAACAATTATGCAAATTGGGGATATCCTTATGGAGTGAAACATTTTCCTTATGTGTTTAGTTCCAAATCTGTAAATTAAAAGACAAATTAGAAAATATCATGTCTTCAATCAACATGTATTCATCACTATGGAAGCTTCAATTGATGTCAAAGGATGATGGAGAATCATCAACTAATGATTAGAGTGTAACTCGTCGTAAGGGGTTTGGTATACTTTCATGTTGTTCTCATATTTATGAAATTAAGCTTTTGATCCAAGTTTTATCATTTCAAGTTATGTGATTCATGTATTCTTTAAATTATTTTACAATCTACATTAAATCATATCCTTGAGGGGTTTTATCTAACACACACGAGTAGGAATCTAGTTTACATTTATGTACTTTAGCTCATACAAATCTTACACACACTTACGGTTCAAGAGAACACACATATTATTCCAATTTCAATATGGGCTATTTGTGGAGGTTAAAAACACCAAAAATGGCAAGGTTGACTAAGGAAAACCCCTATATAGCCACAAAAAAACTCTATTTATTTGGGAGGTGCAATTATAGGTTCTCAACAGGGATGGAAGATCATAAAATACACAGGATCCATAAATAGAGTACTAGTCCAAAAATCATCAAAAATCACTTAGAGAAGGGAATTCAAGGCATCATTGTTCTCTCACTTCTATTTGAAATTTGACAAAGATTTGGGCTAATATGGTAGAAATGTAAATCCAAAACAATGTGAAAAAATTCATTTGTTCGATAAGGGTGCCTAGATCTAGTAGTGTCCTCCTAGTTTTAACTCAATTTTCAGACACAAGTGCACCACTATGTTCTAATTTCACTTCTGTACATGTTCTACAATTTCTATTTTATGTATCAAATAATATTGTTCATTTACACTAAGAGCCTAGTTGTTTTGAATTTTAAATCACTCAAACAATATTTCAAGGTAGCAAAGGAATGAAATCTCTAAGATGTTGTTTGACTCTCTTGGACATGATTTAGTGAATCATACTCACCTATTGGTGGCTTCATATTCTAGTTTTTACCTAAAAGAGGGTCTTGGGCCTAGACTTGTCAATTCTTTTCTACCACTAAACAATGAGTACTGGAACATCTAGACTTACATTTTCTTCTACACAATTTCAAGTAGGGTGGACTCACCAAGGGTTGTTTACCAGTTAGCCTAAATTTTTACATGTTAGTTTTATTCTTGTGTCTCTCTTGTTTTATTTTGTTGTGAGTTTCATTCCATGAGTATGTTTTTTCTCCCATCTTTTCCCTTCCCTTCTCCCTTATGGATTTTCAAAATTTTGTCTCCTCATATCTGCATTCATTTCCACATTATTCCTTTATATTTTTCAAACTTTCACGTCTTTATATACTAGCATTCTCATTACTCAAACCTTGACACCTTAATCCATAGTATGAGCCTATGTTATTTCTAATATTTGATCCTCAATCTTTCTTCCTTTATTTTAATTTTCTTTCTAGTTTATCAACACATGTTGCAAAGTTATCAATGGTTTTTTGTAGTGCCATAAATTCCAAAAGATGGGTTTCCCTACCTATAATCATTTTTTAGAATCAAATTTGTGGGTATTCCTACTAGCTAACTTATTTTTTGTTTGAAGGGATATAGAGTAGATGTGTTCATTTTAGATCAACTACATTTAATCTAAGTTCCTTTCAATATCCATTTTGGGTGATTGTGTTCAAGTTCAGGAGTTTTAGGATGAAAATCATAGAAAAAGTGAAGTGAAATCTCATACAAAATTCACAGTTGGGCTTTATTGCTTGTGGATTCTAATTGTGTTTTATTGTTCCAGTTTGAAATTACTATTTGTATGATTGTGAGAGTTAATTTCTATTAAAATTGTTGATATTATAATGCAAATTGAATGCATTACAATTGTTTTTTTTAATAAATTAATGCAGCAAAATGAGGGTATTGTCCATTTACAAACTAACCACAACGGCAATCAACAACAAAACCATACTAAAAACAAATAAACATTGTCAGTACAAGAACATAATAAGCAGGAAAGCATGATAAAAAAATTTAACCCAGGCACCCTCTATCACCGTCAAAAACCCGAGAAAGAAATAGAGATAAATCAACTAAACTATAACTAGTGTAGTGCTTGAAAAATAGAATAGTAGTAAACCCATCATAATAATGATTAAAAAACTAACAGAGTCCATCATAGTGTCCAACACAATATTTATTAAAGTATTAAACAGAGATCACTTAGGATCATAATCAAAAGTAATAAATGTATAAGTCTAGAGTAAGCTAAGAAAATCTAAGTAAACCATCACAGGTTTGTGAGGTCCAAGATAAGAAAAAATGAAAAAAAAATTAGATAGAGGGTCCAACCTTAATTCTTTGTCTTCTTCCATTCACCGGTGAGCATCATTGTCGCCCAATCTTCTATGAGGAACTAGAAGAGCTCCTTATGGTCTTCAACATCCTTAGTATCATTCAGATTATCATCATGTAACATGTACAAAGTGGTAGCCGAGTTGTGCCTCACTTTCAACATGAAACGACACACATTATATGTTACAAGTGTGGTTGTCGTTGCACCCAAAGATCGACCTGTTAATGCCCGATACAACCACTAGACTTATTGAATCCATAGGAGGTAGTTAAACCATGACATGAGTCCCGAGGGGAGTGCTGATCATTTTACTAATAATCTCCCCATCAGCGTTACCTGAGGGGATTCAAACCTGTGACCAAGCTCTAATACCACTTGTTACAAGTGTGGTTGCCATTGCACCAAAAGATTGACCTATTAATGCCCGATATAACCACTAGACTTATTGAATCCACATGAGGTGGTTAAACCATGTCACGAATCCCGAGGGGAGCGCTAACCATTTTACCAACATTATAAAGTTTTTCATCCACCTTCGCAAGCTTCCCATCCACCAACACAATCCTTTCCTGCATAGTAGCAAGTCTTTTCTTCAAAAAATCAGCCTCCTTTGGAGTTGAGTTACATTTGGCATTTGTATTTGACAAGAATATTATTTGCAACACATCTCATTTATTGTTTACAATGTGATGTCGATGAAAATGTTTAAATATTAGTTACATCTTCATCATTTGATATCTGATTTGAATGTTAGAACCCAATCATTATTGTTCCAAAATTTATTTCATGTAGAAAGATAAAAATAGGATTAGTATAAGCTATTTTTTTCATAACATTACACCCTTGAGGAGTTGTAATCTTCACAATTATGTTTTAGGCTTTAAGATGCTAATTCTATTGGTTAATCCTCAATATTTATTATAGCTACCAAGTGTTGGTCATGAGTACACTCTACACATCCAAAGATAATTGAAGAACCTAAAGGTGTAATATATGTTTTCTTTATCATGAAGTTACAAGTTATTGGAAGTACAATATTGGGAAAGCAAGATACTGAAGGGGGGGGGGGGGGGAATCAGANAAGCAAGATACTGAAGGGGGGGGGGGGGTGAATCAGATCTTAAAAATTAATCTCTTAAAGCAAATTGATCCACATTCATACATATATGAATTTATCCTAACATGAGATAGCATCCACAACATGAAACATATAACCCATAACACAAAATTTTGGTAACCCAGAAACCCAAATAGGTAAAACTGGGGTGGGGATGACACCCAAAAAATATTCACTACTGCAACAATAAAGTGTGCCTGTTAGGGCTACAAGAGTTTGATTACAAAATGCAATCTACTTGGTTAAAGTTCTGTTCGGTTGAGAACTAAAGATCATTACAATCTACCTTGTGAAAGGATTTCAACTTACAATAAAGAAAGTACTTGGATAAGAGATTTAAAGTAGGTCTGTTAGAACCACTATGTTAAGAGATTTCACCTGATACACCTGTTAGAATGTTTCAAGTAGTGATCCTTTGTTATGCACTCAGATGTTGATGACGGATCTTCTCTTTCCAATACCTTCTGTGATCTTACAATATGATATGTCTTTACTCTTCTATTCACTGCTTTGTCATTCTTCTTGATCTAGGCTTCTTCTCAAAATAACTCACTGTTCATTTCTCATCAACACACAACCCTTCTCTCTCTATGTATCTCACATAATAATAGGGTTAGAAGCAATCTTATATGTCTTTACAAATCTTTTGGCGAGATCTAGATCACCGATCAAGATCTAATATTTATGCCTCCAAGGCATTCCAATTTTCTGATTGGCTCCATGCCATGCATAGGATAAAATAATTAAATGCATAAATAACTTCGTAGATAAATATTAAATGAGTACATAAGTTGGCCCAAAGCTCATACAAGTCAACCTGAATATTTTACGTCAAAGTTTAAATCAATCCTGACATGTATGCAAATACTGTTTTTCTCGACACTTAACATCTCTGTCGCTCGAAACTTAAGTATTCTACTCGGCTTGACATGATGTAACTCGGCAACCTGTATTCCTACTCGGCAATGTTGCTCAACCTTGAATAGTTTTAGTTCGGCCACAGTGATAACCAAGTAAAACTGCCTAAGTAAATGACTAAGTGTAGGTCACTAATCATCAACAAAACTTAGGGATTAACAATCTCCCCCTTTGATATTAGTGGCAAAAACACACTTATCATTTTGATTCATTCCATCTAAAATGTTGCCTAAGTACACAATGTACTCCCCCTAGAAATGTACTCCATAATATATACAAAAAGTTACACAGTATACATGCCTTCAAAAAATATTTACAATTATACCTGTACTGCTCTTCTTACGTTGTATCCTTGCCAGACTCCCCCTTATTTTTGTCACTGATTGCAGGTGGGGTTAAGTTGTACTTATCCAAAAATTATTTATGAAGTTGTAAGGTGGACGTAAATGTAGTGTCCCAACTATCCTTAACAAACTTCATAACCTCTAATTTGACTTCTAGCTCGACAGGTAGACTTACTAAACTTTCTGCAGTAGAGAGATCTACATTTCTCTTAACCAATTCTTCTGCAGCTGAAAGTTCTCTCTAAATTACCTCCAGATGAGGTATCAGGTTGGTCTAAATAGTAATCAATTTGGCCCTTATCCGACCATCTTTAGCCATGATCTCGGCTATTCTCCTTTGTGCATTAGTCAATCTGTTAAAATGTAAGGAGCTAGTGCTAGCATCCATACTCAGTGAACTCCCAGTTGACTTCAAATCTAATTGTAATTTCTCTATAGCCTATAGATTATCCTTTGTGAAGAATTCAACATCACATAACTTCTTATACAAAGAATAAACATTAGTTGCAACTTCCTCCAAAATTTCTACAAGAGAAGAAAGTTCAACTTGCTTTGTCACAATCTCTCCTGAGATTTTTGCCAGTACTCTGTTTTCAAATTTTCTCTCGGACCATTGCAATAACTTCTCATTAGCTTCAATGTTGTCATCATTTACCTTTTTCACAATACGAACTAACTATTCAAGAATAGGAGCTTGAGGATTTTCATCTTCCATGTCAAAAGATTTTACAAATATATCTTTTATGTCATGTAACACCTGTATGTGATAAAAACCTACCTGCAAGGAACAACACTAGAACATGAAAACATTAGGATTAGTCATTAAATAATAAGATTCAAAGAAGGGTTAGCATATTCAAGATGAAATCCCAAAACAAGTGTTTAAACCACAACCTCCGATGAGCTTGAACAAGGGCACCCAATGCCTTGTTGATGTGCTCTTAGAGATAAATGTGGG
>MU227042.1:50026-83354 GCA_018584345.1 Thuja plicata
TTCAAACCACTTATGTTTTTACTGGGTCTAGCACATCGAAAAGACAGTTCAAGCAGTATCTACCTAAGGAATTGGCTTCGCATGAAATATTATAGGCCCATTGCTTGGTAGTCCTTCAGCTCACACATCATTTCACCCCCGAAAGGGCGCCTGTGTTTTTGCCTTTTGCCAGGTATTGTTGCCATGCTACGAAGATCTCTTTCGCAACACAATACCTTGGGACACGTATGATGAGAATCTTGGGGGGAGATTCTTCCCTCCCCTTGCACTATAATAAGTCACCATTCGGAGGTGAATCGGGTAGGCTACTACTTTATGGATGCTAGTATGATTTCATGGAGTCCCCACAATCGGTTTGTACGGCGTGAGACACTTAAGTCTCTAGTTCAACCATGCCAGTATGCTGAGGGATATTCACTCAGTATGGACTACCATTGAACACGACCCGCCCGAGCTTGCAGGGATAAAGCTGACCTTTGGGTCGCACCTTATTTCTATACCGGCTGAAGGGATTACGAGTTTGAGGTCATCCTCTAAAGGGGAAGCGCTCCCTCTAGACAGACCTCTCTAGAGGCTTGATTAAGATAAGCTTTCTCTTCACCCAAGATCCGCGAAGGCGAGGGGAGAGGATACGGCTATAGTTTAATCAAAGCATCATGTAAATTAAGAGATTTAATCTATGACAAAAAGCTCAAAAGAAGTGTTGAAAAACACTTCTTCAAACACACCAAGAAAAATTCATTTCCAAAATTGAACCTAATTAGAGCAACTATGTGTTTTTTTATCTAAACAAAAGACACAATAGTGTGGTTAAACATGCAAGTTCAATTCTTTTCTCACTCAGCAAAACAAAAGCTTGTAGATGTGTATTCTTTTGCCTTATGTCATTCGAGATTGGATGTGGTTAATTTCCTTAAGCATTCAAGATTGATATGAGGTTTATTTTACCAAGTTTGCATTCAAAACATGTGTTTAGTCATACAAGTTCATTAAAGTTTCAAAAACATACATCACGGAACCTGCAACACACTGTTTAGTAGTTTGGAAATGTTAAAATGTGTTAAAAAACACAAGTGCTGGAAAATAGACGCAGATGGCGAAGTTTCGCAGACGGTGATCTGCGCAAACGACGATCTGCGCAGACGACGATATTCAGAGACGTCATAATACCTGTGCAGACGACAAAAGGCACACAGTTAGATTTTACATAAAACAAGCTGATTCATTAAGACTTAAAAAGGACATTTTTATTAATTTTTGCAGCATTTAACTCTTAAAAATTGTATCTCTGTCAGAAACCCGAGAGTTAAAATACTAAAAACTAATAAAAATCGATGTTAAAATGAAGTTTTAAAAACTGCTTGTAAACAGGCAGAGACGGCGGATGTTATGCGCAGACGGTAATCTGCGAAGACGATCGAGTTTCACAGACAGTAATCTGTGTAGACGGCGACTCCAGAGCGCAGACGGCTCTGCATTTGAATATTTCGATTTGCGAGAAAATCTGCAAAAAATGTTAGAAAACAGGGACGTGGGTCCCACCGGGCATGCCAAAATATATGTGATAAAAACCTACCTGCAAGGAACAACACTAGAACATGCAAACATTAGGATTAGTCATTAAATAATAAGATTCAAAGAAGGGTTAGCATATTCAAGATGAAATCCCAAAACAAGTGTTTAAACCACAACCTCCGATGAGCTTGAACAAGGGCACCCAATGCTTTGTTAATGTGCTCTTAGAGATAAATGTGGGCGTGCTCTCCCAACACAATACTAAATCCCACTATTTGATCCAAGAATGCAACTAAGACAATGAAAGGCTCAAGAACAAGCATGAAGAAGCTTGTCTCAAGCTATTCATTTGAATGCAATGAGAATGAAGATCAATGCTAAGATGAAGATTCAAACTACACTAAGATGATATGCAATATTAAAAGAAACTAAGATTCATTCATTATTATCCTAACATATAATATCTAGATAATGAGCTAAAACATTAAAGCATGAAAATGAACTAAAAACTCTAATATTATTTTAGCATGATAACAATGCATGAATGAGAGATTGATTTGCTCTTGGAGAAGCCTCTATTTATAGATTTTTGGAGGGAAAGGGAGGATTTGAATGAGGTGGACAAGCCATGCAAAAGTCAAACCAAGCCTTTAAGGTTTGAGAGGCTCAAGGTTTKCTCACACATGTGTGAGCAACCCTTGGGGAATGGAGTGGGGGACAAGAAAGTGGTTGYCTTTAAGGAAGTTGGTGGCTTCCTTTTTGAGGAGTTGCTCACACATGTGTGAGCACTCCATTAGTGCTAAAAAGTGTAGGAATCACACTTTAAGTGTGATTAGTGTGTGTTTAGGTGAGAAAGTAGATTTATTAAGAGAAATAGGTAGAGTAGGGTAGGAATAGAATAGGTTGCTAAGTAGGATTAATAGGCTTTATTACTTTAATCCAAATTAAATTTGAATTAATTGGGTTTAGAAGAATATTAGAAATGTGAGGGAATAAATAAATTAAAAATTTATTTAAAAGGGGATTTATGGAGAGTAATGTATTAATAAAATTAATACATTAAGAAGAGTAGTATTTAAATTAAATTCAAATACTAAAGGAAGTGAATCATATTTAACTAAATAAATTTAATTAAATAGATAGAAGCATATAACATATATAATTAATTAAAATTAATTATAGTGTTATGGGAATATTAATTAAATTAATATAAGGACAATTTTGGACGTCTACAACACCTACTTTTGCTTCTGCTCTCTTTTCATTTCTTCCTGCATTTTCTTCCTCTTGAGTAATTCTTGAAGAGTCTCAATCTATTCATAAGATAAAATATTGGGATCCCATGGTGGAATCATAACCACTTCATCTAATGTGACATCAAGAATCAGAGACTTCTTCCTCATAACTTTTCTCCTCTTAAATTCAAGTGAGCTACTGCTCGGCTTCGTTTCTATAATACCTTTTCCTGTTTCAGTAGTAGTCACCATTACATCTTTCAATTTAGTCAAAATTTCCTGTTGATCAGGTATACCTCCTATTTTAGGTCCAGTGGGCGTGGATGATGCAGAGTGTGGTAAATCAACCAACACTTGCACTGCCTCTTGTTCCTTAGGCTCATTGTTAGTATCCCTCATCTCCTCTTCACTATCTAAAACTATTTTCACAACCTCTAAAATAGGTGTATTTTGTATATTTACCTCTTGTTCATTTGTCTTCTCCTTCTCTATTTCCTTTTGTTCAACTCTATCTTTAGGTTCCTCTATACTCTTCTCTCCTTCAGCCTCAGTAGCCTTAGTAGGTGATTCTCTACTTTTATCTCTCGGCTCATCCTGACCCTTGACATCCAAATTACTAGAGTCATCAATTATGATGTCAATTGGACTGTCTACTGTCAAATCAATAGTGTTTACTATATCTGTTTGTTCTTTTGGTTCTACTCTAGTCTTGTTAGGCTCAGTAGCAATTTATTCTTTTGTTTTCTATGGTGCAGGGGTGGTTTCCACTTCTTTATCCTTCTGTCCAGATGTCCCTTCATCAGTTTTCTCCTTTTGTGGAGCTATCAATCCAAAGATTTCCTTCCATATCTTTGTACTTTGTCGTACTATACTTTCAATATCATTTTTCAAAACAACATATCCTCTGAGTTTAGGTTCAAATTTATGCTTGTATTCCTCAATGAATTTAGCTCTTTGTTTCTTAGTTAGCTCAGGGATAACCTTAGCTAATGTACCTTCTCTAATCTGTCTCTCAATAGTAAGTGCAAATTCCCATTTTCTAGATAGAAACTCATATAGTTCACTCGACACATTGTTTCCTATCTATACAGGAGTTAACTTGAAATTTCTCATCATATCTAGTAGAGCTTCTTGAACTTTATGCTTATCCTCTACCTTTAATTTCTCATACTTGATAAACTTAAAGCCAAATAACCCTGCAAAATTCCTCAAATTCTCACATACCTCATTAATATCAATGGGTCTTTTGAATGGTGCTTTTGGTATGTTGCTGGGTTCATCAGTTTTAGTCTTTTCTTCATCACTTTCTGGATCCAAATGCAATTTCCTTCTTGGTCTCTTTACTTGTAGGCTCAGCACAACCTTTGTTGCAAGTTTAGTCTTTGATCCAGAACTACTCTCTCCAACCTTCTTTGCATAAAATTTTTTTTGTACTACTGGAGATGTGGCAACAGATGCCCTTGTCCTTGGATCTGTTATCTCTTTTTCTTGTATCCTTCAGTTCTAAAAGAGAATATGCAAACTAGACTTGGGGATCTTAGTCCAACTCACATGAATCTGCTTCTTCATACAAATTAAGGGGCAAGAAAAGGCTAATTGATGAGGATTTGATCCTCCTTCTGCTTCAAGTTCCACACACTCAAGCGGGTGCACCTAAAACATACTAAATTTGCATACATAAGCACTTTCTCACTAAAACCTTTTATGCAGATATGAAAAATAGTGGATAGTTCTTAGACTTATAAGATATGGGAGTTCAACTCAACCAATCTTATGCAGGATCCCACCTACATGATCTACTAAGAACTAGGAAAATGGCCAATGTAACAAGGATAAAATCCTTCTTCTCTTCGCTTTCTAGACTCAGGCAGGCTAACCCATGGATTTCTTCTTTAAAGAATCACCAACAATGTTTGTACTATTCAGTACAGATTTTGGACATTCATGTTCATAAATAGAAAGTAAAAGATTTTCAATATTTGAATGATTGATGATGAGAGCTACTTTTCAGAACTTAGACTAGTGCCTAATCTAGGGCCAAGAGTCCAATGAAATGTGAATCTATAGAAAACTGATTAATAAGAACACAAACAAGATCCCAGATAGAGTCTTACAAACTATCCTTTCATTTTCACATCTATCTATCAAATTTTCATATTAATATCCAGCCCTCTGGGATTACTCACAAGATTGACTCCTTCCTTGAAGGAAGCTCATAAATAACTACATAGTTACCTTGTAACCAGCATGTTCAGAATGCCTTACAGACTAAACATACAAGAGCATGGATAAAACTACAAAATGACACCATAGATCTAAAACTGGAGATTCCATTGTATTTCATTAATGTATTTCTGCTTCAAAACATTCAAAAAGACACAAAGCTTCAAAATTAAACAATAATATCAAGTCTGCTATGCAGCTATAAATTCACCATCCCTATTACAATGGAGAAAAAACCAGATATAGGAGAAATGAAAAACAACCCAGTCACTGACACCTGTCTGTCCCCAAAAAATATCTGCAACTTCTCAAACTAAAATTGCAAAAGTCTGATTTGATTTTCCCTCAAATTATCTGTAAATACCTCTTCTTCATTCCAAGACCTTTCCGCCAATATATAATACTCTATAGTTTGGATCAAATTTGCCCTCTGAAACTTTAGTTCAAGTTTGCCTTCCTGTGCATATTTTCATTTAAAAGTTTGAAATATTTCAATTTGAAATAAAATACTTTTCAATAGTTGGACTATTGAAAATGGGACAAATTTAACATTAATATTTCCCTTTTTCCAGATTTTATCTCATTGTGACACTTGTCACCTATGCTTAATGGCTTAGTGGTTAGATGGTGAGCATCTTTCCATTAAGCCATTAAGTCAGCCCTTGGATCTTTCTGAAGTTTCTCACTTTTTAATCCTTTTCCATTTGTGATGGATTTAATTAAATATTTCAACTAATCCATTATCTCCTCAGAATGCACCAGCTTGCGACACTTGTCACTTGGGCTTAATGGCTTAAAGGGTAGATGGCGAGCATCTTTCCCCTAAGCCATTAAGTCAACCCTTGATCTTTATAAAACTTGCACACTGGTTAACCCATTTGATGAAATGAATTTAAATTAAAAAATAATTTGAAATCTACACATCTCACCAGAATGCATCAAGTGTCACGCTCTGATTGGTCTGCAGGTCCACTTGGAGCCATGTATCAATCTCTGATTGGTGCCTCTAAAATGCATTTAACTTGTGCCACTTGGCACCTACTAGGTGCCACGTGGCATTCTCTGAGTTGATGATCGGTCCACTAGGCACCACTTGTCACTTGTGCCACGTGGACCAATGGCTTAATGGCTTAGGCTTATCTTCCTTGCAACTTTCTGATTAAGACATTAAGCCATTCGTCGATTTTGGCTGCCTTGAGATTCATGCTGAAATCTACAGCCTCTTAGGCCACCTCACCTGCCACATGTCCTCACAGGTCCCACCAAAATATTGGGTGTCCTCTCCTCGGGCATAGTTTTCGAGGCAAGCCCCTAGCTCCTACACGCGCGGGTATAGCCTCTTCCTTATTCTTCAAAATACATACTAAGTTTTTTTGCATATAAAGATTTTGAAATCCCATTTTGGGATGAATGTGGGATTAAACTATTTAGCCTTTTAAAGCTGTTGTGTATTTTACACCAAAATTAGCGGGCCCCGCCACGCACTAACTCCTCTAGCATTCATAGTCTTCAAGCACCTTTCAACTCTTATTTCATATTATATATAAATAACTATGCTATATAAACATTGATAATACCCAACACTTTACCAATGTGGGATAATCTACTCTTTCATTCTGGGCAAATTGCTCCTTCTAAAATCACGCAGCCTCCTAAACAATAAAAAAGTATTATCTATGCTGCCACCATTGCTGCGCCATTAATCCTTTATCAAATATAACTCATGGTTTTCTCTTGGCATTCATTTACCTCTCCATTGCTATTCAATGCAAGATGCCTCTCCATGCTTTAAGTCACATGTGCTATGGTTTTAGTTTATGTTTTATTTCCTGACCGCTCCTTGGCATTGCGCAAGTTTTACTGCTGCTTGCATTTGGCATTTTGAACTGCCAATTACATGGTAAGAAAATACCAAAACTCCTCCTTCAATGACTGTGTCATCTGGCTCACTTGTGTTGTTGCTCTGGATTTGAATTGAAACTCCCACACAGGCAAACACCTTGCATATTGCGTGGCATTTGGTTTACTATATTACTTGGATTGTGCAGACCTTTGCATTTGTATTAAGTTTTAATGTTTATTTCCCCCTGTTTCAGCGTGCAGACTCTTCCAACGTTCCCATTTTGGTATAGGCTGGGAGTATGCTGGCAAAGGTTGTCAAATCTGGCTTTACACCTGCCAATTGCATTGCTTGAAAGTTTCTAAAGCCTTATCAACAAATCCATCTTGAGCAGCTCCTGCAATCATTGCATTTCATGAGATGGCGTCTCTTTGAGGCATCCTGTAAAATAATCACATGCCTTGTCTATACTTCCACGTTATGCATAGGTAGGGAGGATGCTGGCAAGGTTGTTGAATTTGGCTTTACATTTGCCAATTATATTATCTTGAAGGTTGTTTCCATGTGCTAACTCCCAATCTATTTTCTAGCGTAGACACATTGCTTGCATAGGTAATGTCCTTTCATAACGCAACTCTTCCCCAAACAAATGCGACACCCTTGGAGTTTTAAGTTTTAAATTTGTTTCGATAGTTTACAAACTAAATTTGCATACTATAGCAATTGTTGTCTAGCTCCTCCAAATCCATAATACTGACAATGTTCTAGAGTTTAGCTCAACATGTGCCTTTACACATAACACCACATTTATAGATCATAATTTGCAATGTTTATCGAAAGCACTGGTTCTCTTCTGACAAAGAAGCACAAGAAAATCTGTGTGTTTAATGATTGTGCTTAAATTCCCTTTTTCTTGCGTGGGGTCCTCCCTCTGTATGATTGCCTTGGATTAATGCCATTTGGATTTTGCTTCCCCCCACATGTCGCGTGGCCTCTTAACTTGTTTATTACACCTGCTAGTTGCACTAGCTTTGAGTTTTAACAACATGGACTCCATGTTGCTGACCATTTTATGTCATGCGTAGCCTTAAGAGCATGTGCAACTCTTCTTTAATTTCAAGCCTTCACCTTTATTCCCTGCGTAAGGTCTATGGACAAGCTTCATCCCGCCCACTAACAAGGAAACTGTGGCCTGTCCTTTTGGATCAATGAAGGTGAAGACAACTAATTCTCAGTTATGGATACCGTTGATGAGCATCCACAAGTGACATAGTGATGGAAAATCTTGCTTAGAATTTGTAGAGTGAGGCAATATAGTGTTTTCGGTAAGCTCATGTCCTTGACTATAGCAAGCGGGGTTGTAAAACCTTTACCATTAAACACGGGGATCAACATTTGCATATGATAAGAGCAAGTCCACCTGGTCTGGCGACGTCATTGCTGATCTAATGGAAATTTCTAATAGAGATAAACAATGCAGATATTACAATCTCATTCGTAGGTAATTTCAACATCAAAGTTTTACCAGCCTTGTTTGAAAATGTTTAGGAATCGGTGAAGGAAAGTGAAACCACTTTACAATCACATTTGTTAACACAAATCCAGCTTGCACGTTCCAAACAACCATTTTCTCTTATGTTTCCTATTGGTCCTCATGCACTTCAAACTTGAATCTACATTCCGAATACAAACCATTATGCAAACTTGATTTAAAAGTATTGAACTAACGACCTTTACGATCACTTCTGACATTTTGCAAACTGACAACATAACTGCAACTAGCCTCTAGAACTGGTCTCAAAAAATGACAAAAATAAGTAACCAAACTGTGTCACTAGGCACACGCATTCCATGGTTGACATTATTCCATGCTACAAAATGACGTCTGACAAAACCCAATAGGTCCAAAGATTTTAATCGCCCAAGTTACCTTTTCAGAGCAATTCTGCAAATTACCTTGTTAAATAATGGTAAACACATTTGGTTTTGACTTTGAAAACATGTCAAAAGACCTCCTGGGGGTTCAAGCTTCTAATCATTGGGAGTATTCTATATGGAGAATATGGATCCAAAAGGGCGGCTCTTGAAAAATATCCAGACACATTTGGCAGCCCCTCAAAAGTAGCCACTTGGAAATGCAGAAAATGGAAAACATAAGGAATACCGATTTCTGCAAATGGAAAGAAACTTGGAAAGTGTGCAAACAAAACCCTTAGGATCTGAAACCTTGCAAAATTGGAGAAAATTTGGTCTATAATTTAGGGAAACCATTTTCCTAATGTGACCAATCATGGTATTCAAGATATAACCTCACAAACAAGGCCTCCGACCAAACTGTGCAACTGATCTGCATCAAAATGTTAGAAACTGCAAACGGAATCAGATTGGCAAATTGGGCAAACAGATTCATCATGGCCTAAAAATCTTCATGGTAGAACATTTATATGCCTAAAATATAGGGGAGTATTCAATTATCCATTCCATTCAATTGGGTGTAAAATTGTAAGACCTCAAAGTAGGTCATTCAGAAATCTGCATTTGACAGTTTGGCATATTGATAGAAACAACAAATGGAATGGGCTTAGCAAACTGACCAAATGGACTTGTCGTAACTTGAAGACACATACTCAAAAATTATTTGACCTCTATAATGGGGTACAAAATAAATTGTTTCAATCAGGTCACGAGGTCAAAAGTTACACTCAGTCAAACAGGGCTGCTCAGAATTCTGATCAATTACACAATGCTTGACAACAGTAAACTACCAACTTTGAGGGGTTTGAAACGTAGTCAAAACATATCAAAATGAATTTGGATTTGAAAAATAGGTTCTTTGATATGCACACTAAGCATCCCCAATGTGGCGGGCCATGAAACTCAATAGGACACACAATATTCAATTGCGAACTCGGCCTGTTACAACAAATTGACACTGGCAAAAATGCAGATTTGGACAAGTGCTCAAGACATGACATCACGAAACAACTAAAAACTTGAAATTAATGAACTGGGATGTCTTCAAATGCCTAAACAAGAGTGATGAGTACTTGATATGCATGGAAAACTTCATAATGTCATCTAGGAAAATAGGCTCAAAAAGCACTTATAGGGGGTCAAAATGCAAAATTTTAACATGGTACTTCAAAAACCCTTACTGCTTTTTTCAGTCCCAACAGTGGCTCTGACTGAGGATGCGTGCCCCATGTGGGCATACAGAGGATTCAGATCTCTTGTTACAGTAGACCGCCCAAAAAAAAATCAGACTTTATCTCCTCTTTCTCTCTCTTCTCCTTTGAAACTTTTCTCCTCAAACTCAAAAACTAGGAACCCCTTTATTGAAAGGAAACACACCATACAACTAAAAGGGAAAGAAAGCAACTATACAAACAAGAAGCTTATTTACAAAATCCCAAAGCCCCAAAATAGGATTTATCTCTTACCTCTATCAAACATATGATTTTCATCTACAAACATCCAAGGTAAATTGAGGCTATTATATCCATTCACTTGATCAAAAGTGTTTCCTTGAATCTTCAACATGTCAAAAAAAAAGTAATCAGGAAACTCACCTTCACTTGGCAAAGCAAAAGCATTGAATCTCTGCATATGTTGATCACTATGTGATATCACAACATCACATCCTTGAAGATCACTATCTTTCTGAAATAATAAACATTCCAGCTCACTCTCATGGCTGGAAACATACTGGTTCACTCCAACACATGCCTGGATATCAAAGAAAAACTTTTCATATTCAACCTCATATGTATCATGCAAAGAATTAAGGGAAGCATGATGAACCATAACCTCTGATTTCATACTTAGTTCACCATGAGAAACTTTATTCATTTTCAAATTGTAATAATTTTCAAGATCAACATTGGAGGAAGATTGATTAGAGCGAAAGGAAGCTGAATCAGTCATTTCATCCTGGCTCCCATAGTTATTCTTTTCATAATCTGATATATTATTCAGATCATATGAATTTTCAACCATGTCCTCATACAAAGGATTATAAACTACATGGAAAACCTTTTCAAAATCAAGATAGCAAAGCATTGGCTGATTCACATCTATTTCTTCATCAAAGAGTGGGTTAGAAACTTCATTAAACCCACAATCATTCTCGATATCACAGTCATCTTCAATGGTGGAACATTCTGAATCAGCATCACTATGAGTTGAACAATCATCATTGCTATGAGTTTGAGAAGAAGAACAACTATAGCTATCATTTTTTAAAAGAAAATCTTCAATGATCTCATCAAAATAATTGGCTATATGAAAAGGTGTTGGTATTGGGACATTATATGCACATCCATTTTCAAAATTTGACAATTCTTTATCCGTTTCTTCTACAAATTCCTCACAAATGCTTCCTTGGACACCCCATTTAATGACATGGATTGAAAACAATCTTCCTTACTTGAAACAAGGACTAAAACTTTGTGGCTCATGTCTTTTTGTGCAAGAAAATCACTGCGGCAACTTCTGTCTACGTCATAACCACTCTCTTGGTGCTCATTAAAGTCTTCCTTAAATTGAGATAAGAAGTCTGCATTATTGTGCTGAATAGAAGACAAATCTACAGACTGAAAGGAAAAATTATTTACTAAAGATTCATCTTCATCAATATGATATTCATCTACTTCATCATCAACATAATAAGATTCAGCACCATCATCATAAGAACTAGATTCAACATCATCTACACTTTCAAGTTTAGATTTCTCAATTTCATCAATCCATCTTCTAACACGTTGAGATGCCTCTTCTCTAAGAGATGCTGACCAATCAAGTGATTTCGACACACAAAGTTCTAAAAATAATTGCACCCACTTTAATTCTGGAAAGTCAATATCAACTATAAGCTTATCAACTGCACTAGAAAACCTTTGATAAAATAAATATGCTGATTCCTTTTTCCTTTATCCTACCCTTTCTCTCAAAATCAATAGGAATTTTTCTTGGATCTTTTGATTTATCAATAAAATATCCTTTTTTCTATCAACAATTTCAAGATCTTGCTCGTAAATTTCAGATCTAGAAAACATATCTCCCTCCATGAGAGTTGAAATTTCCATTTGAACTATTTATTCAACAATACATTCCATTCTTGAAAAAGATTTCTATCTGATTTCAAAACCATCACTTCTTTCATGAAACCACATCATATTTCTGATTTTAATAACTGAAAATCTCAACCCAGAAATATGACAAAAATTTCAATCTCTTTCCCTTTTCTTAGTGACTCATTCACCTATGAAGGGACTTTTCTTTTCAACAAATAAGAGGATTACCTAGATGAAATTTGCAGCAGCTACTCTTTTTGCTTCTTGACTTGAAACACTGCGGATTTAGAGCCTTTTGTGTAGCTTCATCAGGTTCTTTCTTCGTAGAGTCACCATCTCCTTGCAGAGGAGAACTTTTAAACAACAAAAGCTACTTGCCAAATTCTTTTCAATTCTAGGTTCATTCTAACCAACAAAGTCACACAGTCTTTTCCTTCCTTTCGCTATAAATAAAAAACACTTCTAATCTATTCACACACAGAGATCTGAACAAATTTCAGATTCTTTTTCTTGACACTCTTTCTTAATCAGATTTGAATATTGATTCTTCCAAGCAAGGAAACAAACATCTTAAACTTGTTGATCTTATACATCAAATAACAACTGATAATCATAAATTACATTGGCACAAAACAACCAGTATTCTCTAATTTCAAACAGAGTCACCACCCACAACAAGTATGGGATTAAGATTCACAATCTGTTCCAGAAATGGACAATAGACAATTAGTCATTACAAACTTTACATTAATCCATTTCTCCCTAGCAGAGTCACCATTTTATTAGTGCGACTAAGATGGGCAAACTCAACTAAAATTTGATTTAACTTTTAAAATAACACTAGGGATTTTCTGAATACCACAAAAAGACTACTTCATCTTATTCCCCAGCAGAGTCACCATTTTGTTAGCTCTTTTTTTTGTATCCTTCAGTTCTAAAAGATAATATGCAAACTAGACTTGGGGATCTTAGTCCAACTCACATGAATCTTCTTCTTCATACAAATTGAGGGGCAAGAAAAGGTTAATTGATGAGGATTTGATCCTCTTTCTAATTTGAGTTCCATACACTCAGGCGGGTGCACCTAAAACATACTAAATCTGCATACATAAGCACTTTCTCACTAAAACCTTTTATGCAAATATGAAAAACAGTGGATAGTTCTTAGACTTATAAGATATGGGAGTTCAACTCAACCAATCTTATGCAGGATCCCACCTACATGATCTACTAAGAACTAGGAAAATGGCCAATGTGACAAGGATAAAATCCTTCTTCTCTTCAAGTTCTAGACTCGGGCAGGCTAACCCATGGATTTCTTCTTTAAAGAATCACCAACAATGTCTGTACTATTCAGTACAGATTTTGGACATTCATGTTCATAAACAGAAAGTAAAAGATTTTCAATATTTGAATGATTGATGATGAGAGCTACTTTTCAGAATTTAGACCAGTACCTAATCCAGGGCAAAGAGTCCAATGAAATGTGAATATACAGAAAACTGATTAATAATAACACAAACAAGATCCCAGATAGAGTCTTACAAACTATCCTTTCATTTTCACATCTATCTATCAGATTTTCATATTAATATCCAGCCCTTTGGGATTACTCATAAGACTGACTCCTTCCTTGAAGGAAGCTCATAAATAAATACATAGTTACCTTGTAACCAACATGTTCAGAAAGCCTTACAGACTAAACATACAAGAGCATGGCTAAAACTACAAAAAGACACCATAGATCTAAAACTGGAGATTCCATTGTATTTCATTAATGTATTTCTACTTCAAAACATTCAAAAAGACACAAAGCTTCAAAGTTAAACAATAATATCAAGTCTGCTATGTAGCTGTAAATTCACCATCCCTGTTACAATAGAGAAAAAACCAGATATAGGATAAAGGAAAAACAACCCAGTCACCAACACCCTTCTATCCCCAAAAAATATCTGCAACTGCTCAAACTAAAACTGCAAAAATCTAATTTGATTTTCCCTCAAATTATCTACAAAATCCTCTTCTTCATTCTGAGACCTTTCCAACAACATATAATACTCTATAGTTTGGATCAAATTTGCCCTCTGAAACTTTAGTTCAAGTTTGCCTTCCCGTGCAGATTTTCATTTAAAAGTTTGAAATATTTCAATTTGAAATAAAATACTTTTCAATAGTTGGACTATTGAAAATGGGACAAATTTAACATTAATATTTCCCTTTTTCTATATTTTATCTCATTGTGACACTTGTCACCTATGCTTAATGGCTTAGTGGTTAGATGGTGAGCATCTTTCCATTAAGCCATTAAGTCAGCCCTTGGAAATTTCTGAAGTTGCTCACTTTTTAATCCTTTGCCATTTGTGATGGATTTAATTGAATATTTCAATTAATCCATTATCTCCTCAGAATGCACCAACTTGCGACACTTGTCGCTTGGGCTTAATGGCTTAAAGGGTAGATGGTGAGCATCTTTCCCCTAAGCCATTAAGTCAACCTTTAATCTTTCTAAAACTTGCACACTGGTTAACCCATTTGATGAAATGAATTTAAATTAAAAAATAATTTAAAATCTGCACATCTCACCAAAATGCACCAAGTGTCACCCTCTGATTGGTCTGTAGGTCCAATTGGCACCATGTGTCGATCTCTGATTAGTGCCTCTGAACTACATTTGACTTGCACCACTTGGCGCCTACTGGGCACTATGTGGCATCCTCTTATTTGTTGACAGGTCCACTGGGTGCCACTTGTCACTTGCACCACATGGACTAATGGCTTAATGGCTTAGGCTTATCTTCCTTGCAACTTTCTCATTAATTCATTAAGCCATTCGTCAATTTTGGCTGCCTCGAGATTCATGTTGAAATCTATAGCCTCTTAGGCCACCTCACTTGCCACATGTCCTTGCAGGTCCCACCAAAATATTGGGTGTCCTCTCCTCGGGCATGATTTTTGAGGCAAGCCCCCAGCTCCTGCGCGCGCGGGTATAGCCTTTTCCTTCTTCTTCGAAATACATACTGAGTTTGTTTGCATATAAAGATTTTGAAATCCCATTTTGGGATGAATGTGGGATTAAACTATTTAGCCTTTTAAACTTGTTGTGTATTTTACACCAAAATTAGTGGGCCCTGCCACGCACTAAATCCTCTAGCATTCGCAGTCTTCAAGAGCCTTTCAGCTCTTATTTCATATTAGATACAAAGCGCTATGTTATATAAACATTGATAATACCCAACACTTTACCAATGTGGGATAATCTACTCTTTCATTCTGGGAAAATTGCTCCTTCTAAAGTCACGCAGCCTCCTAAACAATAAAAAAGTATTATCTATGCTTCCACCATTGCTGCACCATTAATCCTTTATCAAATATAACTCATGGTTTTCTCTTGGCATTCATTTACCTCTCCATTTCTATTCAATGCAAGATGCCTCTCCATGCTTTAAGTCACATGTGATATGGTTTTAGTTTATGTTTTATTTCCTAACTGCTCCTTGGCATTGTGCAAGTTTTACTGCTGCTTGCATTTGGCATTTTGAAATGCCAATTACATGGTAAGAAAATACCAAAACTCCTCCTTCAATGACCGTGTCAGCTGGCTCACTTGTGTTGCTACACTGGATTTGAATTGAAACTCCCACACAGGAAAACACCTTGCATATTGCGTAGCATTTGGTTTACTGTATTACTTGGATTGCGCAGACCTTTGCATTTGTATTAAGTTTTAATGTTTATTTCCCCCCGTTTTAGCGTGCAGACTCTTCCAAAATTCCCATTTTAGTATAGGCTGGGAGTATGCTGGCAAAGGTTGTCGAATATGGCTTTACAC
Organism: Thuja plicata; assembly: GCA_018584345.1. Classification (NCBI taxonomy): domain Eukaryota; kingdom Viridiplantae; phylum Streptophyta; class Pinopsida; order Cupressales; family Cupressaceae; genus Thuja; species Thuja plicata. The sequence goes on from MU227042.1 coordinate 65,741, forward strand.
CTGCCAATTGCATTGCTTGAAATTTTCTAAAGCCTTATCAACAAATCCATCTTGAGAAGCTCCTGCAATCATCACATTTCATGAGATGGCGTCTTTTTGAGGCATCCTATAAAACAATCACATGCCTTGTCTATAATTCCATGTTATGCACAGGTAGGGAGGACGCTGGCAAGGTTGTTGAATTTGGCTTTACATCTGCCAATTACATTAGCTTGAAGGCTTTTTCCATGCGCTGACTCCCAATCTATTTTCCAGCATAGACACATTGCTTATGTGGGTAATGTCCTTTCATAACGCAGCTCTTCCCCAAACAAATGTGGCATCCTTGGAGTTTTAAGTTTTAAATTTGTTTCAACATTTTACAAATTGAATTTGCATACTCTAACAATTGTTGTCTGGCGCCTCCAAATCCATAATACTGACAATGTTCTAGAGTTTAGCTCAACATGTGCCTTTACACACAACACCGCATTTATAGATCATAATTTGCAATGTTGATCCAAAGAACTGGTTCTCTTTTGACGAAGAAGCACAAGAAAATCTATGTGTTTAATGATTGTGCTTAAATTCTCTTTTTCTCGCATGAGGTCCTCCCTCTGTATGATTTCCTTGGATTAATGCCATTTGGATTTTTCTTCTGCCCACATGCCGCGTGGCCTCTTGACTTTTTTATTACACTTGCTAGTTGCACTGGCTCTGAGTTTTAACAACATGTCCTCCATGCTGCTGACCATTTTATGTCATGCGCAGCCTTAAGAGCATGCGCAACTCTTCTTTAATTTCAAGCCTTCACCTTTATTCATTGCGCAAGGTCTATGGACAAGCTTCATCCTGCCCACTAACAAGGAAACTATGGCCTGTCTTTTTGTATCAATTAGTGTGAAGACAACTAATTCTCAGTTATGGATATTGCTGATGAGCATCCACAAGTGACATAGTGATGGCAAAGCTTGCTTAGAATTTGTAGAGTGAGGTAATATAGTGTTGTCGGTAAGCTCCTGTCCTTGACTATAGCAAGCGGGGTTGTAAAACCTTTACCATTAAACACGGGGATCAGCATTTGCATATGATAAGAGCAAGTCCACCTGGTCTGGCAATGTCACTGCTAATCTAATGGCGAGTTCTGACAGAGATAATCAATGCAGATATTGCAATCTCATTCGTAGGTAATTTCAACATCAAATTTTTACCAGCCTTGTTTGAAAATGTTTAGGAATCGGTGAAGGAAAGTGAAACCACTTTACAATCACATTTGTTAACACAAATTCAGCTTGCACGTTCTAGACAACCATTTTGTCTTATGCGTCCTTCTGGTCCTCATGTACTTCAAACTTGAATCTACATTCCAAATAAAAACCATTATGCAAACTTGATTTAAAAGTATTGAACTAATGACCTTTACGATCACTGTCATGCCCAAAACTAGGGCAAAACACACACACAATTTTTTTTTTAAAATGCAAGTGCATACCACTAACAAAGGATGTATTTGAGGTAATGCGATATCATGGTAAGGTTAGTCTTAGAGTTGCAAGGTATATACATAGGTTGAATAAGGGTCACATCACATACAGATGCAGAATTAGAGCATCAACTTGTCATACAGGTTACGTGAACACTTGGGTCAGGTTGATTTAACTCTGGTGTCATGTTTAAATCTATGTGTAATATCATGATAAAAATCAATTGTTAAGAGTCATACGTTGAATTAGGTTTCCCTGGTAATTAATTTATTTCTTAACCTTGATTACAACTTATTCATTTAAATCTAGTCACAATTCTCTTTCGACCATTAACCACTAGTTTAAAACTCAATAATTAAAACCTAATCTAATCCTTCTTTTCCCTAAAACAATTCGCAGGTTATGAGAGGTTTTGGGACTTCACACTCCCCCCCACCCACTTGGCAAGTGGGCCTTGGGGGATGGGGAGATGATGTGATAGCTTGATGGGCTAGAAGGTAGATAGGGTGATAGGGTGATAGATGGGTAGGTAGGTTAGATTATAGCTAGTTAATATGTAGTTAGTTGCTAGTTTACAGATTTAATAACATAATTAGATTAAATCAAGTATTGAACAATTTATTAAATTAATATTGTACTCTATCCTTTGGATACATAATTAAAATGGATCATTATATTTAGATAGATCAAGTTAGTTAAATAGACTTAATTCTTATTTGTGTTATTTGAATTATGTAGTCTCATTTAATGGATGTACTTTCTATTTAAATTGTGTAGTTTAATTACTAGATTTAACACTTTAGTTTTTATGTGAAATATATAGGTTTGCTAATATGTTATGGATTTAATTTATTATTGTTTTATTTAAATCATGTAATTTTTCTTAGATATAGTTTATTTAATTGTGTAGTTAATTATTGATTAGTAGATGTAGTTTCTATGTAAAATGTTTAGATAGATGTTAATTTAATTTTAGTACAATAAATTGAATTATGTTGCCCATGTGTTACTATAAGAGATTAGAGGTCAATTTAAATTTTCTATTTGAGATTAATTTAATATTCTATTAAGAAATTAAAGGACTATAGTTGCATGAAAATTTGTAAGGGAGAATTTAATTGTAACAATTAAATTCTCCTTTGCAAATTCCCATGCAACTATAGTACTTTAGTTCCTTGATAGAATATTAAATTAATCTCAAATAGAAAATTTAAATTGGCCTCTAACCTCTTGAAACACATGGGCAACATAATTCAATTTGCGTAATAAAATTAAATTAACATCTGTCTATATATTTTACATAGAAACTACATCTATTAATCAATAATTAACTACACAATTAAATGAAGGAAAGTGAAACCACTTTACAATCACATCTGTTAACACAAATTCAGCTTGCACGTTCTAGACAACCATTTTCTCTTATGGTCCTTCTGGTCCTCATGTACTTCAAACTTGAATCTGCATTCTGAATACAAACCATTATGCAAACTTGATTTAAAAGTATTGAACTAACGACCTTTACGATCACTTCTAACATTTTGCAAACTGACAACATAAATGCAACTAGCCTCTGGAACTAGTCTCAAAAACTGACAAAAACAAGTAACCAGACCGTGTCACTAGGCACATGCGTTCCATGGTTGACATTCTTCCATGCTGAAAAATGACGTCTGACAAAACCCAACAGGTCCAAAGATTTTAATCGCCCAAGATGCCTATTCAGAGCAATTCTGCAAATTACTCTGTTAAATAACGGTAAACACATTTGGTGTTGAATTTGAAAACATGTCAAAAGACCTCCTGGGGGTCCGAGCTTCAGAACATTGAGAGTATGCTATATGGAGAATATGGATCCAGAAGGGTGGCTCTTGACAAAAATCCAGACACAATTGGAAGCCCCTCAAAACTAGCCACTTGGAAATGCAAAAAATAGAAAACATAAGGAATACCGATTTCTGCAAATGGAAAGAAACTTGGAAAGTGTGCAAACAAAACCCTCAGGATCTAAAACCTTGCAAAATTGGAGAAAATTTGGTCTATAATTCAGGGAAACCATTTTCCTGACGTGACCAATCATGGTATTCAAGATATAACCTCACAAATAGGGCCTCCGACCAAACTGTGCAACTGATCTGCATCAAAATGTTAGAAACTGCAAACAGAATCAGATTGGCAAACTGGGCAAACTGATTCATCATGGCCTGAAAATATTCATGGTACCACATTTCCATGCATACAATATAGGGGAGTATTCAATTATCCATTCCATTCAACTGGTTCTAAAATTCTAAGACCTCAAAGTAGGTCATTCAGAAATCTGTATTTGACAGTTTGGAATACTGATAGAAACTGCAAATGGAATGGGCTTAGCAAACTGACCAAATGGACTTGTCGTAACTTGAAGATGCATACTCAAGAAGTATTTTACCTCTGTAATGGGGTATAAAAGGAATTGTTTCAATTAGGTCACGAGGTCAAAAGTTACACTTAGTCAAACAGGGCTGCTCAGAATTCTGATCAATTACACAATGCATGACAACAGTAAACTACCAACTTTGAGGGGTTTGAAACCTAGTCAAAAAATATCAAAATGACTTGGGATTTGAAACATAGGCTCTTTGATATGCACACTAAGCATCCACAAAGTGGTGGGAAATGAAACTCAATAGGACACAAGATATTCAAATGTGAACTGGGCCTGTTACAACAAATTGACAGAGGCAAAAATGCAGATTTGGACAAGTGCTCAAAACAAGACATCACGAAACAACTCAAAACTTGAAATTAACGAATTGGGATGTCTTCAAATTCCTAAAAAAGAGTGACAAGTACTTGATATTCATGGAAAAATTCATAATCTCATCTAGGAAAATAGGCTCAAAAAGCACTTATAGGGGGTCAAAATGCAAAATTTTAACATGGTACTTCAAAAACCCTTACTACTTTTTTCAGTCACAACAGGATGTTTGGCAATGGGAGGGGTAACTTTAGGTTTTCCTTGACTCAACTTAGTTACCTTGGCTACTGCTGGTTTCTTTCCTTTTGCTTTAACAGAAATCTCTTCCTCAGATTCACTTATTCTTCCTTCTTCTTCTTCTTCAGATATATCTTCTCCTTGTCCAGTAGATATGCCTAGAGGTGCATCCTCTGGCTCCTCATCACTCAGAAATCCAACCATTTTCTTTGAATTCTTCACAATATTTTTCCTCTTTCTCTCCATGGTTCCTGCCTTTAGATTCATAGATATCTTTGCCTTAGCTTCATCATAATTTCCAAATCTCTTTGCTTTTATATCAATCTCCTCTTCTAGGAGTGCTATGATAGGTGATGATGTTTCATCAATGTTAAATTCATAGGGAAATGGCTCCAGCCATGATACCCTAGGTGTCACAGCCTGAATGTAAGTGTAATCTGTGTTGACTAGAAAATATATCTCCTCATAGTGATTTTCCACAAGTGAACTAGGAATTCTAGATCTCAACCTCATTCTCTTTTTGAATTCCACAAAGTAGTTTCCCATAATACTGTTGAAATTATTGCCTAATTGTTGAATACATTCACTAATCTGCATAGTAATAGGTCTATCCTTCTTCCAAACAATATTTCCCAATGTAGGAAATGATTTTTGCACATAGAATAATATGAAAACTAGTAAAGAACCAAACTTACATGATGAGCACTTAGCTTTTTTGATCGATAGTAGGTTCTTAACTATTTGTGTCAACTGCAGCTTGACAAGGTCATAGGTGTGATTCTTCTTAATTATCTTCCATGCTTGGTCCACAGCTATGCAGGGAACACTATCTAGTTGGCTCGACTGATAGAACTTATGTGCAATCACTCTCACTCCAAAGTCAAGTTCTAAATCTTCAATTGTAGAGATAGCCATACCTCTGTTATTCTAGATAGCTCCCGTGTTAGCTGTTATTTCTTCTTTACTTTGATCTCTCATCATTCATTTTCCACTGTTAACAAGATATCCGGTTACTCGATGAATAATATCTTTAGTGATCCTAACTGGTCCATTGTCCAGACACATATGAAAATTATGAACTCGACTTAGAACAACCTTGATCCATTCATCTTTGAATTCTAGAAAAAAATCTAGGGCACAACTTAACCCTTTGTCGGATAAATGCTTGAATTCTTCCTTTAGATCTCCATTATCGTACAACTTGTTGTAGGATTTCCTCAATTCACTATCACCTACTTCACCAATCTTAACCATTTAACAAGATCTAACATCATGGATCATAAGTACCTTTGGTGGAATAGATGAGAGGGCTCTGTTTAGATCACCTAAAATTGTGCTTTTGGGAACGACTCAAAAGTTAGGAGGTGCACATGCATCACTTCTCACTAGATTAATTTTCTTTAGCTCCTCCTCCATACCTTTGACTGGTGCAAAAGAACTTCTAGCCATAATCTATGAAATTAGGGTTCGAAAATGAAGAACAGGGTACCTCAGCAAGTAACACTTCATACTATTAACCTTAGGGTTGTCGATGACATGCTGGCAAGATCTTCGATACAAAATTCGCTAAGATCAATTCTACAACTTCTTCAATCACTCTGTGAATACTAAAAATTGCAAGGTAAAAATGAAGAATAAACTGTTCATCCTTATATAGACTCGAAAGGTCAAGGTAGGTAAGCAATAAATGTTCTACCTGTTAGATTAGTGCAAACCAACTGTCATTGGCTGGCTAACGCAACTTGCATACCACTAGGCTTACCATACTCAGCCATCACAAAACTTACTCGGCCAACCAACTCGGCACCTATAGTGCAGTTAACTCTTCTAGACATTTTTCACAAACATGTCCTGGTGCATCTCAACATATTGAAATATGGACTTTGGCATAGTTACATATTAGGAAATGATGTAAGATTTGAAATTGAAATGTGGTTCCTTACATACTTCTCTTGCTCAGTTAGAGATGATGTGACCACCTGATCCATTGGATTGGGTGACCTCGGCTTCAATAGTTTCACTACTACTCAACTCTATTTTCCTTACCCATGTCTGGTTCATCTGTGCTCTTATTTCCTCAACTGTAGGAGTAGGTACTCTTGTCCTAAACTCTCTTAGTGTGACCAATCTTCAAACAACTAAAGCAGACTAGGCTTCCATTCATCCAACTCTTAGATTTTCCTCTAAAATGTGTCTTTAAGAAATCTTTAGGTGCATGTCCATATTCTTCACAGTAATGACAACTCTACCTTGTCTTATAATCCCAATTGTAAGTGTTGCCTTTCCTAGGTGCTTTTGTTTGTGTCTTAGATGTCCATTTATTCTTAGCATTGGATCTACAATCTTGTACTTTATGACCATATTTCTGACACTTGTAATAATAACCATTGAATCTTGGTTTGGGAGGTGCATCATTTTCTTCAACCCAACATTCAAGTGCTTTATGTCCAGACTTCTTGCAATTAAAATAGTAACCATTGAACTTAGGTTTAGGATTGGACTTACCTTTTTTGCTTTGGAAAATGTTTACTGTATGACCTGGTTTTCCACAGTGGTGGAAAATAGTTTTGTTGATATTTGTCTTTGCATTCCTCCTTTCACATTCTTAGATGATTCTCCTTTCTCAGTAGATGTCTTTGGTTTAGTGTGACCTAATCTAGAAGAATCATTTGGTCTTCTTGATGCTTCCATCAAATTCTCAAAGTGAGTCAAAGCTTCATTAGGTTTATTCAACCTTTCATTCAGTTCCTTCTCAGATCTCAAATCATCTTTTAATTGATTGTTCTCAGATCTTAGATTCATCATTTCCATATCTTTCCTACTAATCTCCTGATTTGCAAGTAGCAGTTGATTTTCCATGTCAACCTGATTAATTTTCATCATTTGCACATCATGTGTCCTTTCATCAAGTCTGACAGTTATCAGTCTTTTATCTTCTTCTGCCATTGCTTTGTCATCTTTATCTTTCTTCTTTTGTTCCACTACTTCACATAGTCTTACTGTCTGCATTTCTTGTTCTCTTTTCAAGTTCTTGACTTCTTCACACAGTACATTGTTCTTTTCCAGTAGATCTGCAATTGCTGCATCGCTCTCAGTAGAATCTCCATTCCGAAATAGATTTGCAGTGTCATCTTCTAGATAATGAGTATCATTCATTTGTTTGGCCACATCTCTCCTAGATGTCGATGATTTCTTTGATTCCTGTCTTGCCATCTCAAGCTGATGTAATGCTAGTTGAATCTTGATCTTCTGATTCTCAATGATTTTACCCAACTTGTAAACCTCCATCTTAAGATCTGTACTCACAAGCTGTTCAAAAGCTTTTATAGGAGAAATGAGCTTTGATACCAATTGTTGGAAGTACAATATTGGGAAAGCAAGATACTGAGTGGGGGGGGGGGGGGAATCAAATNGAAGTACAATATTGGGAAAGCAAGATACTGAGTGGGGGGGGGGGGTGAATCAAATCTTAAAAATTAATCACTTAAAGCAAATTGATCCACATTCATACATATATGAATTTATCCTAACATCATATAGCATCCACAACATGAAACATATAACCCATAACACAGAATTTTGGTAACCCAGAAACCCAAATAGGTAAAACTAGGGTGGGGATAAAACCCACAAAATATTCACTACTACAACAATAAAGTGTGCCTATTAGGGCTACAAGAGTTTGATTACAAAATGCAATCTACCTGGTTAAAGGTCTGCTCGGTTAAGAACTAAAGATCATTACAATCTACCTTGTGAAAGGATTTCAACTTACAGTAAAGTAAGTACTCGGCTAAGAGATTTAAAGTAGGTTTGTTAGAACCAATCTGTTAAGAGATTTCACTTGATACACCTGTTAGAATGTTTCAAGCAGTGATCCTTCGTTATGCACTTAGATGCTGATGACAGATCTTCTCTTTCCAATACCTTCTATGATCTCACAATCTGATGTCTTTACTCTGCTATCACCGCTCTGTCATTTTGCTTGATCTAGGATTCTTCTCAAAATAACTCATTGTTCATCTCTCATGAACACACAACCCTTCTCTCTCTATGCATCTCACATAATAATACGGTTAGAAGAAATCTTATATGTCTTTACGAATATTTTGGCGAGATTAAGATCTAATATTTATGCCTCCAAGGCATTCCAATTTTCTGATTGGCTCCATGCCATGCATAGGATAAAACAATTAAATGTATAAATAATCCCGTAGATAAATATTAAATGCGTACATGTGTTGGCCCAAAGCTCATACAAGTCAGCCTAAACATTTTACCTCAAAGTTTGAATCAGTCCTGACATGTATGCAAATACTATTCTGCTTGACACTTAACATCACTGTCGCTCGACATGTAAGTATAGTACTCAGCTCGACATGATGTAAATCGACAACCTGTATTCCTTCTTGATAATGTTGCTCGACCTTGAATAGTTTTAGTTCGGCCACAGTGATAACCAACTAAAACTGCCTAAGTAAATGACTAAGTGTAGGTCACTAATCATCAACAAAACTTAGGGATTAAGACAAGTAGCTTTTTGTATGTGTTCTTAAGTTGAATGATACATAGGTATAGGGAAATTCCCTTTATTTTAAGGTTCCGCCTATTCCTCAAGGTTGCAATGAAGTTCCACTAGAGGATTATGATAATAAATTTTATTTTATTTTTGATCAGTAAGGCACAACCACCTAGAGGCTACGGAGGGTCACATCATTGGTTCAAACCCATGAGCACATTAGCCCAGCAAAGACACAAGGCTTGTGAGCACTATAGACCAACAGAGTTTTAACCTTGGTTTCCATGACACCAATGAAGTAAATTGACCATGACACTGCATCCCATATGACTATGATTATAAATTTTGTTGTTCGGTATATTACATCCCAATTGATTTAGAGTTTTAAATCTTTCTAAATCATGCTTAGGCTACATCATAAATATGGTTTTTTGAGGCTTCAATCCAAATATAAAAATTAGGAGTTGAAAGATGGATACATTTTAATTGATTTTCAACACTTTAATAGGATCACATCTTTTTGTTTATGTTCAAGTATGATTTCCTTCCAGTTGAAAATACTTCTTTACTAAAATACCCATAATAATGACAATAAAATAATGTAAAAGTGATTTTTATTATCCTCATTGTCTATGTTTATATTTCAAAAGTAGGGATTAGGTGACATTCTTATTCAAATAAATACTAATACATTGTTGGTAACCAGATTTGTCATTGTCGTCATTTCCTTGAAACTAACCCTATTTTCCCTATGAACAATGACAATCGTGCCAACAGTTGGAGAGATTGCAATCAAATCACAATCTTCCTCTGCATTTAAGAGGTTAGTTCCATCGTTTGATGGGGGAATTTGTATTTTCTTTGTACTTTTCACCTAAAAGTATAAAAAGGATACAACGCAAAGCTAAATGAAATGGATAATAACAACCTTATTGGAAGAGATACGAGTACCAAGTAAGACTTCATGATCGACAAAAATTGCAAAGGGGTTCAAGAACAAGAATAAGTTTAGATATGCAATGGTGATGAAAGAAGGGAAACATATTTCCACATACGAGAAAATAAGTAGCCTTGACACTTTCTAACCAAGATACTAGGGTATAAATTTGTGTTTCATCATTTACTTAAGTACTCGAAGGGATTATTAATTTGACAAAATCTATAATAATAATTTTTAAAAAAAATTAAGACATATGAATCAATTGTATATTTGGAGGCTTTGTTTTCTTTCAGATTGCTTCATTGATGCTCACTGCTAGAAATAAAAGGATCGAGGGTGTACTCACTAGCGTAGAAACTATAATCAATGTCATATATTTTATCATCAAAATCCATCATGCAAATTTCCTGACGAAGAAAGAAAGTTTGAGATAATCATATTGGTTTCTATATTTTGGTTAAGACTTCACTCATAATGGTGCAGTAAAGTAGGTTGTGTTCTTGATAACCAAAAAACTGTCAAGCTCATTGCATAGGATTCCTATCTCATCAAGAAACAAATGTAGAAGATTTCCTACCACCACATTGATGGAGTGTTTCTATTTTTGCAACAACTAGAACTAAAATACTCAACACATATTCATATATGATCTGTAGCTTCCAAGAAAACACTTTCACACAATCACCACAATCTGAATAGCATCCTGTGTCTTCAAAATAGCCATTGAAGTACATATGACCCCCATCTATTAGCCGAAACAAAAACATAGCTTACAATGTTGAAGATGTGCTTGAAGGTGTTTCACTAATTCAAAAATATTGAAAGGTTCTTTCCAAAATCCATTTTGTGCACGTTTTGCAATCATTTCATTTCATTACAATGAGATGACATCTTCTCGCATCATTTTGTCAAACAATTGAGTTTATTGTCTTTGATTCACATTTTGCCACTAATACGTAAAATAGTAGTTTAAGACATTTTCTAAAGATCAATCTTTTGTCTTAAATATATATATTTTTTTTTAATATTTTAAATGGAAATTAAAAATATTGTTATTGTCTTAAATTAAAAATTAAGACGAAAAAAACATGTATTTTTTTTCAATAAGTGACAAAGGGCGGCAAGTGAATTTTTTGGCATTCTGTCTTTGCTTTTGATTCCCTTCTCAGATTTTTTCGTTCTTTACTTTGGACATTTTTCTTAACCGACAAAGATTCTCGCAGCCAAGACTTGAAGGAGGAAATGTTAATGTCATCTCCCCCGTTGGCTCAGTTTTGTGGTTGGAAAACCAGGGGAAGTCCATTATGATTGATCCAAAGAAAAAAACAAACGCTTTGAATTTTTTTTGCAAGGAAAGGGGATTTTAGAATAAAATTTCCTAAACTTCTGAAACTAGGTTTTGCAGGTCTATAAAGCGAAAAAGGGGCAAGAAAGTCTATAGCAAAATTCTTCAACTCTTTGCTTTCTTCAACATAGTAAGAACTTCATGATTACTAAACACCTTGAAGGTTGAGGATGCCGACAGTTTCTGAATGCCCATGCATGCCGATGGGGTTTCTAATACAGCAAACAAGTTTTCCATTATTGAACTGTGCTTATCTATCCAAGTATTTTCCCCCTGAACCCTTATCTCCTTTAAAGTATTTCATATATTTGACATTTTGTTGTGCGTTTTGTCTTGTGTCCCCTATTTTTTTTAAGGAAATGAATATGACAAGGCATTTTGATTGTTCAAGCAAAGTATTTAACTATAGACAAATTTTTATTTTGGACAAAAATAACGAACTACAACTTATTATATGTTTGAAGTCATTTGTTGATATTCAACCGAGTTGCAGAAGTGATGATAAACATTATAAGTTAATGTATTGTCATTCATGTCAACTTATTTGAGTATTATTATGGTGGAAAACATTTGTTATGATTTGAAGATTTGGAACAAACAAAGTTTATGTAGTCGGTAAATGAAGAGTTTTGTATACACCGAGAGACAGTAATAACTGATTAAAATGTAGTGTATACCGAGCACAGTGATAACCGAGAAAAGGATTTCCGACTCAACATGGTTAATACTAAGACCAAGCAATTAATTCTAATTGAGGCCGACTTGGATGTTGATCTTGCAATTGATAATTTCAAGGTAAAAGATAAAGTTTGTTGTTGTATCAAACGGTTATGAAAATTTAATGAAGATCAGATGACAGAGATTGAAATGTATTTTTAACACAACTGTCGAGGAAGGATCAAGTGGTAAAATAAACGATGGAGATTAAGCAACAATATTTGAAGGATGAAAATTAAATGATACATGATGTCTATATAAGAGACAAGATTTTCATTTTGAATTGAACCATACATGCACCTGATGCTTACATACGAATTTTATGCATGACTGACCTCAAACTGGTTAAAGACAGAACCAAGATTTGGCTGCAGACATCACCGAGAAAAAAGAGGAAAGATGATTACCGAGCAGAACAAGTATGAAATATGAGATGAACTGAAGAAGTACAAATTTATCAGAGGTATTATGTACTTAGAATAGATCTAAATATATGCAAATCAGATTTGTATTTGAATAAGATAATTACTGTATCAATTTAACCATTGTTATAGATAAATCTCTTAATCAAGTGGGATAGTGAATCCTTATTATAACATTTAGAGAATGTGGATTGTTTTCTTGTTGACCCCATAGTGAATCCTTATTATAACATTCAGAGAATGTTGATTTTTTCATTGTTGACCCCATAGTGAATGCGTGGTCAAGAGAGAACTGTTAGTTTTAAATCCTCTAACAAGGTCAAATTTAACAGTGTGCATTGTAACCTTTAACGGGGTTGGCTCTTCACCGAGCTCACTTCAGAGGAGTGAAAATATTTTGGGTTACCGGTCCCAGGTGGTTTTTCCCTTAGCAGGGTTTCCACGTTAAAAATATATGTGTCAATGTGTATGAATGTTGTGGATTGTTATTTTACTTTACACTTTATTTTATTGACCTAGATCAATAATCACAGTATTAAGTTAGTGACACTTGGTAAACACTATTGATGTAAGTTTAAGTTTACAAAATAGATTTTCACTGAGCTAAGTTTTATATGATTGAATTTATTTTGGTATACATCTGGAGAAATTTGGGACTATAGGATAATTTGTGAGGAAATTGATTCTAACTGATTCACCTCCCCCCTCTCAGTTATTCTAATAATTGGTATCAGAGGTATCGGTGCTTATCAGACTAGAAATTCTTATCAGAGAGCATACAGTGCTTAGAAGAAATTTTTCAAGGACTTAAGCTAAAGACCACAATATGTATAAGAGAGACACACCAAATTTAAACAAAGATAACTTCTCGACATGGAAAAGCAGAATGAGACTATACCTATCAGGGATTCAAGACAATATTGTAGATTTTATGGACAATGAATTCATTCTACCTACTAGAACTTTGATAGTAAATCAGATAAAAGAGAAACATGAGCATAACCTTATCATGGTGGAAATTGCCTCTTCACTTACAAATTCTAAATTTGAAGATATCAAGACATGTGCAACTACCAAGCAGATGTGGGATCAGCTTACACTATTTTATGGAGGAGATGCAAATGTACTGTTAGGGATTTTTCTTGTATGAATCACAGTGCTTGAAATGACTACTTCAACACCGTGCCTTCTAATATTGATTCAGAGACAAGAAAAGCCTAATTACTAAGGACTGGATAAGGTCCTTCTTCATTTTTGAGCTCCACATATACTCAAGCAGGTTTTACCTCTCAAAATTGTTGTTTACACAGTATTGGTTGATGTGGACACTGATTTGCTATGTATCTTTTGTTAAACCAACTTATGAATTACCTTGCAAATAACCAAGCATAACCAGATGCAAGATATAACCATACAAACCATAGTTGTAAGCATAACAAGAACCAGTGATACAAGGATTTTCATCCTTCTTCCTTTTCTTTATAGGAGGGATAACCTAATGATTCGCTCTCCAAAGAATCACTAAAATGGACACTGTCCTGCTGACATAGGTCCTTATGAATTTAGTTTATCTGTTCTTAGTAACAAAGTATTATGATTGAATTGGTTTTGATATTTTGAAATAACTTAGACAAAGATAGATTATCAGACTATTTTCTAGACCAGTGCCTATCCTTTGGGCTATAGAGTCAAATAAGCTAAGATCTCATAGAAACAAAATACAGTAAACTGCCTTACAACTTACATGCAATTAAGGTAAATTGCCTTACAAATTACCCTGTCACCTCAAAACTATTGTATCAAATCCTTAAACAAAGCAGTATGCTCCTTGAAACTACTTACAAAACTTAGTTCTTTCCTTAAAAGAAACTTGCAAGTAATCAAATAGTTACCTAATAACCAGAATGTTTCAGAATACCTTGTAAACTTAGCATAGAAGAGCATACACAGAGAATAAAGAGACATCAATGGAGGAGAGTAAAATTGCACCGTATATTATTTATATGATCCATCTTTTCATACATGAAAGATTATACAACTTCAAAAGACAGACAAAAGCCCAGAATATCTGAACTCTGCAATATATTATCTCCTTTCCAAAATGTTCCAACATCAAAGACCCCTAACAATTACAAATATTTTGCTATATATAGGTTTTAGACCATCTTGGAATCCCTTAAGGATGCAACAAGCTTTGGATGGTCATAAAAACCTAACCCTAAAGTTACAAGAGACAAAAGAAAGAGAGAAGAAACGGTGAAAGGACTGAGTCAAAAAGGTATAAACAGATATTTCTTGTTCTTCTCCCAATTTGGCGACTGCAATTAGATTTGTAGATGGTAGCTGGTAGTATTTATGTTGAGTCTGGATAGTTATGCTTGCCTACTCACCTACATTCTCCTTTTGTAATAACTATCCCTCTTGTCTTTGAACAGTGCAGTGCCAAGTGTTCACCTTACTCATCATCCAAAATTTCTTCTTCTACGACAGGCTTCTTTTTCTTTGGTGTGATCATGACTTCCCAAGCCTTTACTTCATCATCTGATGGCCACTTGAAGTCCTGAGTACTCTGTACCTGCAATTTAGAAATCTCTGATCAACTTTGGATACACTGCAAACTGATCAAAATATCACTCTTCTGAAAATTATCAACCTGGGTTCTGAAGACTGAAAGCACGGTGAATGCAAATGAATGCACCATCAACCCCTTATAGCCATCATTCAGAGTACACATCTCATAAGTTGGAAACATAAGTTCTGTCATAAATTTGACATGCTGTGAACTTGAACAAAAACCTAGCTGTAGTTTCTGAGGTTGATAGGAAATCAAATTTTCAAATATGAATCCTCGAAACAATCATAAAACATTTAAAAGAGCTGACATGTCACATTCTGATTCGTTATCTATCTTACATCTCAGCTACTCTTTTTACACAGTTATCAAAATACGAGCCTGTGATTGGTTGCCGAGCGATTCACATTGTCACATCAAAAAAGTGCCGCCATTTTTTAGATCTTGTAATCAGGCGACTGCGCGACTGCATTAAGTCTCTTTGTTGCGGGCCTCTATTATTAACCATGGTTCCATCTCAAGACTTGGCGACAATGTGTTTTCCTACCTTTGGCTGACCCAAGTCACGATCTGGCGATCACGCGACATAACGGAAATCATAGTCACACATAGTTAACAGTAACTCATCATTCTTTCTGAGATTTCACAACTAACCGTTACCCTTAACCTTCTCAGTTATCTCCCTGTCACTGAGTGTTTAATTTCTGTTTCAAGACTTCACGACAATGCCTAGTCGCCCAGTCGGGAGGACTTTTCTCTTGGGCACTTTTCTTTTCAGACTTTGTGACTACCGTTGGATCTTCTGATTCTTTCATCTGACGACAGTCACTCAATCGTTCAATGTTTCTTACATACCCTTAAATCATTTCCAGACACTATGACTGAAGGCAAAGCACCTTAGTCTCAAAGCCGCTGAATCCATTTTCTCCTTCTCGCGACCATGCAATAATCTTATAAACATCCACCCTCCTTACAACACACGTCACTCGATCATTGGTTCACTTACTGCATACTAGAGAACTGAGTCATCATCTTGCTCTGGCGACATCCTGACTAAACATTACTGCAAACTTCAAATGGTTAGTCGCGAAGTCTGAGTCAAAATCCCTTAACTGCTACTTTATTCCAAGACCACGCGACTGAAGGTCTGACTTAACTATTAACTTTGACTCATTTGGTGATAATGCGACAAAAGGTAATCGCGAAGTCTGAAGACATTTTCATAACTGTTAAAATTTTTTCGTGATCACCCGACTAAGCAGTGGGTCCCTTCTCTATAAAGCTTTATAACATAACTATCTTGCGACTACCCGACATGAAAGGAATCGCTGAGTCTCAGAAGGCCAAAGGAATATTTGGAAGTTAAATGAGACTACGCGACACAAGGAAAAAGAAAAGTTGGGAAGACAAATGGAATATTCGCTCGGGGTATTCCGACAAGGCGATTTAATTGAAACACATGCCTTAAGTGCATGGAAAAAGTAACTTTAAAATAGAAAGACATGACCTAGGGTTTAAATTCATCATTTAACACTTGTAATGACAAGGGTTTTCAGGGTTTTTTGCATAATGAGCTAGGTTTAGACTTGAAAAATTGAAAACATGGCAGGGGTAAAGCAATAAGAACGAGAGATATTTGAAAAGGAAATACCAAAGCACAGAGAATAGGACAAGGAACCAGGAAAGTTGCCAAAATAGGAAATACAACCAATAGTGGCTCTGATGCAGATTGGCTAAACAAAGTTTATGACAAAGAACCATAAAATCTCTGGTTGCAGACCACCTTGAACGGAGAAAAACCCTACAGCAGAAAGGGAAATACGTACAAAATTTACAAACAAGGGACAAGGAAAGGAGAATATAATACATACTTACTTGTGCACCTTGAACCTTTACTCAAATAAAGGCTTCAAAAACTGCCCATGCACAGGCAACTCAAAATGATCTCCTTCCATATTCTTCAATAAGTATGAGTCTTTGCCAAATTTTTTTGCAATAATGAATGGTCCTAGCCATAAAGACTCAAACTTCTTATGCTTGCCTTTGTCTTCTACCCTTGCATTCCATTGGAGAACCAGATCATCAATTTGGAACTTTCTCTCAGTAGCCCTTCTGTCAAAAAGATATTTCATTTTTTGTTGTAGCTTCACATTTTCCCTCTGACTATTTCTCCTTATTTCATCCAACTCAATCAGCTGCAACATTCTATTTTGCATATTGTCTGAGACATCCAAATGTTCCTCTTGTATGTATTGGCAAATGGGTAATAAATTGTTAATAGGCAATCTCTCTTGTAAACCATACACCAACTCAAAAGGTGATTGACCAGTTGCCTTCTTAAGTGTTATCCTATCAGCCCAAAGAGGTAATCTCAATTTTGTATGCCATGTCCTTTTGTTTTGTTCCAGAGTCCTTTTCAATATTCTTTTATTGCTAGACTCAGATTTTCCATTAGCCTGTGGATGATATGGGGATGGATATGATATTGTAATCCCATATTGCTCATAGAAACTTGTCATTTCCTCTGATCTGAAACTCATAGCATTGTCCATTATTAATTTATTGGGCACACCAAATCTGGTCAGAATGTTTTCTAACAAAAATTCAGTAACCACCTTACTAGTTTCTTTCCTTGTGGGGATAGCCTCAATCCATTTAG
>MU227042.1:90323-101965 GCA_018584345.1 Thuja plicata
CTTACAAAACTTAGTTCTTTCCTTAAAAGAAACTTGCAAGTAATCAAATAGTTACCTAATAACCAGAATGTTTCAGAATACCTTGTAAACTTAGCATAGAAGAGCATACACAGAGAATAAAGAGACAGCAATGGAGGAGAGTAAAATTGCACCATATATTATTTATATGATCCAAATTTCATACATGAAAGATTATACAACTTCAAAAGACAGACAGAAGCCCAGAATATCTGAACTCTGCAATATATTATCTCCTTTCCAAAATGTTCCAACATCAAAGACCCCTAAAAATTACAACTCTTTTGCTATATATAGGTTTTAGACCATCTTGGAATCCCTTAAGGATGCAACAAGCTTCGGATGGTTATAAAAACCTAACCCTAAAGTTACAAGAGACAAAAGAAAGAGAGAGAAGAAACGGTGAAAGGACTGAGTCAAAAAGGTATAAATAAATATTTCTTGTTCTTCTCCCGATATGGCGACTACAATCACATTTATAGATGGTAGCTGGTAGTATTTATGTTGAGTCCGGATAGTTGTGCTCACCTACTCAGCTACATTCTCCTTTTGTAATAACTATCCCTCTTGTCTTTGAACAGTGCAGTGCCAAGTGTTCACCTTACTCATCATCCAAAATTTCTTCTTCTACGACAGGCTTCTTTTTATTTGGTGTGGTCATGACTTCCCAAGCCTTTACTTCATCATCTGATGGCCACTTGAAGTCCTGAGTACTCTGTACCTGCAATTTAGAACTCTCTAATCAACTTTGGATACACTGCAAACTGAGCAAAATATCACTCTTCTGAAAATTATCAACCTGGGTTCTGAAGACTGAAATCACGGTGAATGCAAATGAATGCACCATCAACCCCTTATAGCCATCATTCAGAGTACATAGCTCATAATTTGGAAACATCAGTTCTGTCATAAATTTAACATGCTGTGAACTTGAACAAAAACCTAGCCGTAGTTTCTGAAGTTGACAGGAAATCAAATTTTCAAATATGAATCCTCGGAACAATCATAAAACATTTAAAAGAGCTGACATGTCACATATTTGTCTTACATCTCAGCTACTCATTTTACACAATGATCAAAATATGAGCCTGTGATTGGTTGCCGAGCGATTCACATTGTCACATCAAAAAACTGCCGCCATTTTTTAGATCTTGTAATCAAGCAACTGCGCAACTGCATTAAGTCTCTTTGTCACGGGCCTCTGTTATTAACCATGGTTCCATCTCAAGACTTGGTGATAATGTGTTTTCCTACCTTTGGCTGACCCAAGTCACGATCTGGTGATCACGCGACATAACTGAAATCATAGTCGCGCACAGTTAACAGTAACTCATCATTCTTTCTGAGATTTCACGACTAACCGTTACCCTTAACCTTCTCAGTTATCTCCCTGTCGCTGAGTGTTTAATTTCTGTTTCAAGACTTTGCAACAATGCCTAGTCGCCCAGTCGGGAGGAATTTTCTCTTGGGGCACTTTTCTTTTTAGACTTCGCGACTACCGTTGGATCTTCTGATTCTTTTATCTGACGGCAGTCGCTCAATTGCTCAATGTTTCTTACATACCCTTAAATCTTTTCCAGACACTGCGACTAAAGGCAAAGCACCTTAGTCTCGAAGTCGCTGAATCCATTTTCTCCTCCTCACGACCATGCAATAATCTTTTAAACATCCACCCGCCTTATGACACATGTCACTCGATCATTGGTTCACTTACTGCATACTGGAGAACTGAGTCATCATCTTGCTCTGGCGACATCCTGACTAAACATTAATGCAAACTTCAAACGGTTAGTCACGAAGTCTGAGTCAAAATCCCTTAACCGCTACTTTATTCTGAGACCACGCGACTGAAGGTCTGACTTAACTGTTAACTTTGACTCATTTGGCGATAACGCGACAAAAGGTAATCGCGAAGTCTGAAGACATTTTCATAACTGTTAAAAATTTTCTGTGATCACCCGACTAAGAAGTGGGTCCCTTCTCTATAAAGCTTTATAACATAACTATCTTGCGACTACCCGACATGAAAGGAATCGCTGAGTCTCAGAAGGCCAAAGGAATATTCAGAAGTTAAACGAGACTACGGGACATAAGGAAAAAGTAAAGTCGGGAAGACAAATGGAATATTCGCTCGGGCTATTGCGACAAGGCGATTTAATTGAAACACATGCCTTAAGTGAATGGAAAAAGTAACTTTAAAATAGAAAGACATGACCTAGGGTTTAAATTCATCGTTTAACACTTGAAATGACAAGGGTTTTTAGGGTTTTTTGCATAATGAGCTAGGTTTAGACTTGAAAACCTGAAAACATGGCAGGGGTAAAGCAATAAGAATGAGAGATAGCTGAAAAGGAAATACCAAAGCATAGAGAATAGGAAAAGGAACTAGGAAATTTGCCAAAACAGGAAATACAACCAACATGTACTAAGAGACAAAGATGAAAGTCTTTGTGGAAAGTTTGATGACATGTGAATGAATGATGGAGAAAACATCACACAGTACAATAATAGACTTAAAGAAGTTGTGAATGTTTTTCAAGGATCTGGTGGAACCATTGATGAAGACACAATTGTGAGTAAGATTCTTAGAACTCTATTGCCTATATATTCTATAAGAGTCTCTACAATTCATGAAATAAGAGTTGCACTTGGAAATAACATTACTATTGATAGTCTTGTTGGAAGATTGATTTATTTTGAGCTAAATAAATTTGACAACAGTATTGTACCATCTATGGAATCGACATTTATGTCTACTTTGAATATTGGTAAATCAAGCAGCAAACACATAATAAAAAATAACAGTGACAGTGATAGTGATGACAAGGAACTTGATGAACTTGAAGCTATAATTGTTAGAAGATTACACAGAGGTAAAGGAAGATATAAAGGTAAACTACCTTTGATATTCTTTAATTGTAAAAAGATTGGTCATTTTGCTGCAAGATGACCTAAAAAAAAGAATGATGATAGAAATGATAGATCTAATGACAGAAAGGATGATCGAGACTTCAAAAGCAACTGAAAGTATGATAGAAGAGATAATCAAGATTACAAAGATAAAGGTAAGAAATCTTGTTACATTGTTGAAGATAAAGTGAATGACAATAGTTCTGACAGTGATCAAGATATTGAGACACTATTTGTATCATTAAAAGATGATTCAGATGAAGATGAAAGGTATGTAGAGACAACGCTTATGTCTAAAGTTAGTAAACATGATATATGGGTTATTGATAGTGGTTGTACACACCACATGACTGGTGATAAAGGAAATTTTGAATTTCTTGAACATTATGATGGAGGATCAGTGAGAATGGGAAATGATACACACCGTCAAGTGAAAGGAAAATGTACTATTATGTTGAATAATCAAATAAAATGTGAAAATGTTTATTGGGTAAAATGACTTAACTACAATCTGTTGAGTGTTTCGTAGCTGAATAACACAGGTCACCGAGTTGCATTTGAGAATAGAAAAGAAAGAATCTATGATGGAAAAGGAAAATTGATCGGTACTGGTGAATAATCTAAAGGTAACCTATTCTATCTTGACACAGCTGAAACTACTTATTTATTGGCAAAAAATGAAGATATATGGCTATGGCATAAAATAATTTGACATGTAAATTTTGACAACATGGTTAAGATTGATGACATGTAACTGATTGAATGTTTGAAGATGTTAATTTGATCACTGAAATGTAGAAAGATGATGCAAGACATTAAATCACTTAATGAATTGTATTGTCATTGATTTCAAGTTGATATAATCTAATCGATTATATTTAAAGTGTCAAAGACTTCTGAGAATCAGAGAGATAAAAGATTATGCTTTCAGTAATGCATAAAAGACTAGCATTCACTAAGTGACTTCAAACATCGATGCTTAGTAGAACCTAACGAATAGAGAAAATCAAGAGAAAAGTCACAGTGATTCCTGAACAAAGAAACTGATGAGCATTACTGATGAGAAGAATCATAAGCATAATTGATGGCCAGAATTACAGTGTTACCCAACATACAACTCGGCAGACAGACAACACCGATGGAGAAGCCCGAGGAGAACTGAAGTGTTGACCAAAGCTATCAAATATTTAAAACATTGAAGTTATTTGGATTTCAGAAATGACAAAATATCTTGTTGGCAGAGCTAAAGATAGACTTAACTGGTTGTTGACATTGTTTTAATTGACAAGTTAAAGTCAGAGATAAGTAAAATATGAAAATTTGTTTTATCCAGTTGGCAAGAAGATTTCTAGGATATAAAATAGGAGTTATGCTTTAACTCAAGATTGGAGAGAATTGTGGATCATGACAAGATCAAAAAGGTCAAGAACCTATAAACGGTGATAGCATGTCTATAAAGAGGAAACTTAATTCATTATGAATTAAGGGGAGTGAATAGAAAAGAGGATGCTGGAGAGAAACTGATGAAGAACAACTTCACACAGTCCTAATCAATCAAGCTAAGGAAAGAGCTAAATATTTCAGCAGATACCAAGCAATAAAGCATAGAATCACGGAGCAGAAAGAAGTGTAGCAAAGGTATTGAGAAGATACATTGATCAGAAAGGTAAAATGAGCTTACAATAGATCTGAAAATCAGCAAGTCTAAGTTGTATGTATGAACAAATCATTTACTGTTTCAATTTAACCATTGGATCAGAAAGTCTCTTAACCGAGAAGGATTTAAAGATCCTTTCTATATTGAGATACATCCCAAGGAGTATCAAAAATTTTGATCATGAAGATAGCATGAGATGCCAGATACCATTTGACAAACTACGCTGGGTTTGGTCATAAAAGGTAGCATAGAGATGCCCGATATCAAGTGACAAACTATTATATTAATCCTCTAACAAGGTCACACCTAACAGTGTGTTTGTAACCTTTAACAAGGTTGGCTCTTCACCAAGCTCACTTCAAAAGAGTGAAAATTTTAGGTTACCGGTCCCAAGTGGTTTTTCCCTTAACAATGTTTCCACGTTAAAAATCCATGTGTCAATGTGTTTATGAGTCATTACTTTAGTGTTTTGCATTACAAATAACTAATCTTGATTTATCAATGTACTCTAAGTAATTTAATTTTTCTTGGTAAATGAAAGACTTCTTATCGGTAAACTGAAAGAATAAGGTTTAAAAGAGAACTCCGAGCAGTAGTTATTTGAAAAGTATATTTGAAGGCATTCATCTGATAGGACTAAAGA
Organism: Thuja plicata; assembly: GCA_018584345.1. NCBI lineage: Eukaryota > Viridiplantae > Streptophyta > Pinopsida > Cupressales > Cupressaceae > Thuja > Thuja plicata. The sequence continues at coordinate 95,552 of MU227042.1, forward strand.
TAACTAGAGGCTTACTATTATGGTACTAAGTTTTTGGGTTGATTTATTAGAATATTTTTGAGGCCACTGATTTACACCCCCCCCCCGCCTCTCAATTATTTCTAACAATGGGTATTAGAGCTTGTGTGCTTAGAAAGGGAGTTTAACAGCTCAAGCAAAAGATTACAAGATGAACATACGAGATGTGTCAAAGATGAATAAATACAACTTTGCATCATGGCAAAGAAGAATAAGAATCCACCTATCAGGTATGGGTAATGATGTTACTCAACACCTTGATATTGAATATGTGTTACCTATAGGACCTCACACTCTTGAGCAATTGAGATAAAAGCATGAGCATAATTGCATGATGATAGAGCTTGCTTCCTCACTCTCTCATGTTGAGTTTGAAGATGTCAAAACCTGCACCTTTGCAAAGAAAATGTGGGATAAATTGAAGCTAGTACATGGAGGAGATGCTAATGTACTACGAGCCAAGGAAGAAATCCTAAGAGGGAGGTTTGATGATCTAAGGATGAAAGAAGGAGAAAATATCACTCAATATAGATATAGAATAAAAGAGGTAGTCAATGCTATCCGAGGAGTTGGAGGTGTACTTGAAGAGGAGACAGTGATAAGTAAAATCTTAATAACCTTACTGCTTGTATATTCTATTAGAGTGTCTACTATACAAGAAATGAGAGTAGTTGCAAACAATACAGTTACTCTAGATAGTCTGATTGGTAGACTGATTTCATTTGAGATGAATCATTTTGATAATAGTGTCTTACCATCTATAGAATTTGCATTCAAATCTTCTTTGAAAATAAGTAAATCAAGTCATAGACACACTGTTAGAAATGATAGTGAAAGTGATGGTGATGATCAAGATCTTGAGGAGGTTGAAGCACTAATGGCAAGAAGATTGTAGAGAGGCAAATGTAAATACAAAGGTAAATTACCACTTGTATGTTTTAATTGTAAAGAGGTTGGACACTTTGCTGAAAGATGTCCTAACAGAAGAAAATATGACAGAAGTAATGATAGGTCATATGAGAAGAATTTTTATAGAGGTGATAGCAGAGAGTACTGAATCAACTGACAATCTGACAGAAGAGATACCCGAGACAATAAGGAAAAAAGGAAGAAATCTTATTACCTGGATGATAACAGAGCTGATGACACTGACACCAAATCTGAAGAAGACATTGAGATGGTATTTGTATCCATGAAAGATGATTCAAACGAAGAAGAAGAAAGGTATGTAGAAATTGCACTCATATCTAAGGTTAGTAAGAATGATGTCTGGATCATAGATAGTGGCTGCACTCACCACATGACTGGTGATAAGCAAAAGTTTAAAAATTTTGAATACTATAATGGTGGATCAATAAGAATGGGTAATGACACACCTTGTCCAGTTGAAGGTAAAGGAACTATAATGTTGAATAACATGATCAAATGTGAAAATTCTTAATGGGTAAAAGGACTGAATTATAATTTGTTAAGTGTTTCATAGCTGAATAATATAGGTCACTGACTAGCATTTGAAAATAAGAAGGCAAAGATCTTCAATGAATCAGGAAGGTTGATTGGAATTGGTGAGCAGACAAAAGGTAACCTTTTCTATCTTGATGACATTAACACCACTTATTTAATGGCTAGAAATGAAAACATATGGTTGTGGCATAAAATATTGTGTCGTGTGAATTTTGATGACATGATAAAGATAATCAATAAAAGAAAAGTCAGAGGCTTACTGATTATGTCAAAGCCCGATCATATCATGTGCAAGAACTGTCAAAAAGGTAAGATGACAAAGTCTAGTTTCAAGAGTAAATCCCATACATCTAATGCAATTCTAGAATTAGTCCATACTGATCTATGTGGACCCATGAGGACAAAGAGCTACTATGTAGATAGGTATTTCATTCTCTTTGTAGATGATTATTCTACAATGATGACGGTTATGTTTTTAAAAGATAAATTAGAAGCATTCAAGATGTTTAAATGGTATAAGGCTATGGTAAATAAGCAAAGTGGTAAGGAATTGAAATGCTTAATGTCAGATAGAGGAGGGGAATTTATTTCAGATGAGTTCACTAACTATTGCAATGAGAATGGAATTAAAAGATAGGTTTTTGCACCAAGAACACCACAGCAAAATGGAATTGCTGAGAGAAGAAATAGATTCATTGTTGATTGTGCAAGAACATTAATGATTGATAAAAGCATCACTGAAACTTTTTGGAGGGAATCTTTCAGTACTTCTATCTACACATTAAACATAGTACAATTGGAGGACACAAAGAAGACACCCTATGAGCTTTGGTATGGTCACACACCCAATGTAAGTTACTTCAGAATCTTTGGTAGTCAATGTTATATTTTGAAAGATGATAGAAATGGAAAGCTTGACTCCAAAATTGAAGAAGGTATCTTTCTAGGGTATTCAACTAAAGGCAAGGATTATAAATGCCTTAACAAGTCATCTAAAAAGATCATTGAAAGTGCAAATGTGAAAATAGATGAATTTGCAGAAAATAATGATAAAGAAAGTAGAAAAGAGCTAGAGGACTACACCGGGTTTGTTTATACTGAAGAACCTGACACTCTATCCAAGCAACAGTGTATTTCTCCTGAGCAATAGAACATTGGACCTGAGCATTAGGCTGTAATTACTGAAAATTGGGAAAACCCTCAAGATGATGTTTCGAGCGATGGAGATTAGAATGAAGGTCAAGATGATGATCAAAAAGCTTAACTGAAACTTTCCAAGTATGTTAGAAGACATCATCTACTGAATCAGATCATAGGAGACAAAAAGGATGGAATGAGAAAAAGAAGTAAGTCACTAAACATTAGATGTTTACTTTGTGATTTTGAGCTTAAATCTGTTAATACTGCACTTGAAAATGAGGAATGGGTCGGTGCTATGAATGAAGAAATAGAATAGATTGAGAAGAATAGTACATGGACACTAGTACTGAGACCAAATGACAAGAATGTCATCAGTACCAAATGGTTATTCAGAAACAAGCTTAATGAGAATGGAGAATTCACAAGAAACAAACCAAGATTAGTATGCAAGGGGTATGCACAAGAAGAAGGTATTGATTATGGTGAAACCTTTGCACCCGTTGCTAGAATAGAAGGAGTTAGAATCTTACTTTCTTATGATGCATTCAAAGCATTCAAGGTATACCAAATGGATGTCAAATCTGTATTCCTAAATGGAATACTAGGAGAAGAGGTATACAATGAAAAACTAGAAGGGTTTGTTGATCCAAACAAAAGAAACATGGTATGTAGACTACATAAATCCTTGTATGGATTGAAACAAGAACCTAGAGCCTGGTATGAAATACTTCACTCATATCTCATTAGCATTTAATTTGTAAGAACAAGTGAAAACAACAATCTGTACTTAAAATAAGATACCGATGGTAATATTTTGATTGCTGAAATTGTTGTTGATGATATCATTTTTGGGCGAAATGAAATGTTATGCAAATCCTTTGCTAATGAAATGAGCAAAGAGTTTGAAATGTCTATGTTTTGGGATATCAAATTCTTTCTTGGTCTATAGATTCTTCAACAAGATGCAGGCATATATATCACTCAGTCCAAATACATCAAGGAAGTGCTGAAGATATTCAAAATAGAAGATTCCAAACCAGTTGGAACACCTATGGCTACTAGATGTAAGCTGACAAAAGAAGACAAATCAAATGAGGTAAATTAGACCTTGTATAGATCAATGATTGGAAAACTAATGCATTTTGTTTATACCAGACTAGATATTGCACATGTAGTTGGAATAGTTGCAAGATTCTCTGCTAATCCCAAAGAATCACATATGACTGTTGTCAAGAGAATTCTAATATATCTGAAGAACACCGAGGACTATGGCTTATGGTATAAAAGAGAAGGAAAATTTGAGCTACAAGTCTATACAAATGTTGATTGGGCTAGAAACATTGATGACTGAAAGAGAACAATTGGAGGAACATTCTTCATGGGTAGCAGACTTGTCACATGGATCAACAAGAAGCAATGATGCATCTCTCAGTATAATGTAGAAGGAGAATATGTGGTTGCTATTGCAAATTTCTCAAACATTTCCTGGATCAAACAACTGCTGGAAGGTATGAATATGAAGATTATTGAACCGGTGATTATCTATTGTGATAATACCAGTGCAATTAACATATCAAAGAATCCAGTCATGCATGCTAAGACTAAGCATATAGAAATCAAGTATCATTACTTAAGAGAATAAGTGCAAAAAAAAGAAGTGATACTAGAATATGTTCAATCAAAGGAACAATTAGCTGATATATTCACCAAGCCATTACCGAAAGATACATTTGAGTACCTGAGAAAGAGACTAGGGGTCCAACCCTTGTCTATCAGTTAGTAAGCTGACTAGAAGTTCATATCAGCCTATAACAAATTAGAAGATCATTCATGTTGATGCAAGCACCAAGATGAACAACAACAGATACAACTGTACACAGCAAGGTACAAATCTACACTGAACACCATAGTCAATGTATTACTGATGGATAGGGAAATTCAAGGAGTATATTATAAAAAGGGGATGGAAGATGATATTGAAGAATTATTTGGCATTGATGTCAAAGGGAGAGATTATCTCATTATCAAGAATTATAAGGGAGAGATTATCTCATTTCCAGAAAAGATTATATAAAGGAGAGATTATCTCATTTGCAGAAAAGATTATATCATTATCCAAGGAGAGAAGTTCCTAAGAATTAAAAGGGAGAGTTAATCATTATCCAAAGGGAGAGATTGATTACATAAGAAACAAAAGGAAGAGAATACACACAAAGGGAGAGATTAATCATTGTTGTCAAAGGCAAAAGAGATTATCAAGAAGAGGAATAGTCAAGGGACAACACATAACAGAGATAGAAGCTACTACATCTATCGAGTAAAGGAGATTGAAGATTGAAGATCACATTCTACAAGAACCAAATCTAAGCTATTTGAGCTTACTAAGAGCCAGACATTTTGTACTAGTTATAATAGGAGAGATGGATGAAATGCACTTGATATATTTAATATTGTATTAGTAATAATATAGTGTGATAATGTAGTATGTTTCCATAAATGCCAAAGGGAGAGATTTATGACATGTAACTGATTGAATGTTTGAAGATGCAAGGTTGATCACTGAAATGTAGAAAGATAATGCAAGACATTAAATTAGTTAATGGATTGTATTAGCATTGATGTCAACTTTTTATAATCTAATCGATTATATTCAAAGTGTCAAAGACTTCAGAGAATCAGAGAGATAAAAGATTATGCTTTCAGTAATGCATAAAAGACCAGCATTCACTAAGTGACTTCAAACACTGACAGTTAGTAGAACCCAATGGATAGAGAAACCCAAGAGAAAAGTCACAGTGATGCCTGAACAAAGAAACCAATGAGAAAAATCACAAGCATAACTGACAGCTAGAATTATAGTGTTACCCGACGGACAAAATTATAGTGTTACCCGACGGACAACTCGACGGATAGACCACATCGATGAATAAGCCCGAGGAGAACTGAAGTGTTGACCAAAGCTATTAAAGAGTTAAAAAACCAAAGTTAACTGGAGTTAAAAAATGAAAAAAATATCTAGTTGGCAGAGCTAAAGATAGACTTAACTGGTTTTTGACATTGTTTTAATCGATAAGTTAAAGCCAAAGATAAGTAAAAGATGAAAAATTATTTTATCTAGTTGGCAAGAAGATTTCTAGGAGATAAAATAGGAGTTATTCTTTAACTCAAGATTGGCGAGAATTGTGAATCACACCAATATAAAAAAAGGTTAAGAACCGAGAAACAGTGATATCATGTCTATAAAGAGACAACTTAATTTATTAGGAATTAAGGGGAGTGAATAGAAAAGAGGATGCTGAAGAGAAACTGATGAAGAACAACTTCATACAATCTTGATAAATTAAGCTAAGGAAAGAGATAAAGATATCTGCAGACACTGAGCAACAAAGAACAACATCATTGAGAAGAAAGAAGTGGAGCAAAGGTATTGAAAAGATACATTGATCAGAAAGGTAAAATGATCTTATAATACATCTAAAAATCAGCAAGTCTAAGTTGTATGTATGAACAAATCATTTACTATTTCAATTTAACCATTGGATCAAAAATTCTCTTAACCCAGTAGGATTTAAAGATCTTTTCTATATTGAGATACATCCCAAGGAGTATCAAAAAGTTTTATCATGAAGATAGCATGAGATGCCAGATACCATTTGACAAACTACTGATGACATGTAACTGATTAAATGGTTGACTATATTAAGTTGAAGATGATGTAAGACATTAAATCAGTTAATGGTTTGTATTGTCATTGATGTCAACTTGATATCATCTATATGGTCATATACATAA
>MU227042.1:119521-149521 GCA_018584345.1 Thuja plicata
CTATAAAAAGCCTTGTAACTTGAAGGATAAGTCAAGGTATAGGCCTACCAACCTTGGTTTTGCAGAGCCAAAATTGTAGAAGTTCCAACCTTGCCTTGGTTGTGACTTGTTAGTTGGCCAAATCACTTGGTTTTCTCACCATTGGATTGGCAAAATCCATAGGAAATCCAATCTGTTGATTTGAGCATGAACAGATTGGCGACTCTGCTGGAGATTTGTTTAAAAGAACGTTTTTTGATTTTACCTAGAAGCTCTGGTGATATATTTAAGACTCTACTGGGAGAAAAGAACTCAGAATACAGTAAGTATTTTCCTTCTGATAAGAAGGTGGTGACTCTATTGAATAAAGAATTTCAGTCAGTGACTCTACTAAGGGAGAAGACTCAGAAGGAGATGGTGGATTGTTTTTTCAAATGTATCCATCATTTCAAAGAAGTATTTTATTCCAGATAGTATCAGGCCATTGGATCTTAGGAGATTTCAATGCATCCCAAATAAGTTATCCCCTAAAATTTCACAACTTCTACCAAAGTTCCATGAGAATGGGATGAATCGACACTACAACACTTGGATGCATTTTATACATTCATAGAAGATTATGACGTTTCTATAGAGGATCAGGTGATGATGTTAGTTTTTAGGATGTTAAAAGATAATGCCATACAAGTATATGAATCACTACCCACACAATGTATCTCATCATGGAGACAGTTTGAGAAATAGTTTCTTTATACATTTCATGATGCGAGTGGTGAAGAAGGCAACATGTGCTATGAATGGTATGAAGACCAAAGTTGCAGCATGGAAGAAGATCCAAATTACATTGTGGAAGAATAATTTTACATGTCCTCTTTGGATACATTCTTCAATTTGGAAAGATGTGAAGGAGAATCTGCAATACATTTGTTCATGAGAATGATAAGGATTTATTAGGAAATACCTTTAGATATTAGGCCTTTTGGAAGGAAATTAATGGATAAACTTTTTGAGTTGGGAATCTACCATGATTCTCAACTGATATCTTTTCTTGATCAAATATGTGAAGAGTTGAGGGTAGAAAGGGATGAATATAGGGAAAATTTTACAAGTACTCCAAATTTGAATGCAATTGAAATCTGGTATCAGACTAAAAGGGTTCCTATACATGAAAATAATGATGTCATGGAGGAAGAGAATATAGATCAAGTTGAAGAGGAATTTGTACGTGATGAGATTCTTATAAAGACATGTATTAATGACCATGATAGTGAGGAAGAAGACCTTCTTAGTACAAAAGAGCTTTCAGATTTATTAGACATTGAATATCATAAACATGTTCAGGAAAATGGTGCAAATTTTTTCTCAATCTACCATAGTAAACAAGTTAATGGATCAATACATACTCAGGGGGTATTAGATGAAGAAGATGATAAATTTCAGGAATCAAATAACGGAGATGAAATAGAACAGCATACAACATATGAATACAAAGAAGTTTTAGATGAAAGCTCTCATGGAGATATGACCGAGTTCTCTATATCCTTGAATCCATTGTTTGAAGAATATTTTCTATACAATCAAGTACATCAACATTATGATAAAGACAGTGGGCCTAGTGATCATTTTGAAGATGATGGATCTCAAAATATGTATGGGGAAGTGTATTCAGAAAGTGAGTCATGCATTATTTCATCCTATGAGCAGAAGTTGTATCAAACATGTGAAGATGAGATGAAATCAAACATACATAATGAGCAGAATGTGTTGAAGATTAGTTTTGAAAATTATCCGAGTATCCTATCTGATCAAATTCTGGATAAGAAGGAAGTTCTTGAATGTGAGTTATCTCCAAATCCTTTTTGTGAAGAGAAACAACATCTTCAATATAGGGAAGATTGTGTATGTAAAGGCATCCAAGTAGAAGAGCTTAATCTAGTTACTTGTAGGGTTGATCAAATTCATGGGGATCTTCTATTTAGCAAGGACTACAATCCACATGTTGACTTTTATAAGGGTAAACAAAATTCAAAGTGCGTTAATAAAGAAATGAATGTTATCCATGAGAATGATGGCATTGTATTTGAGAGATCTAAAGTATTATATGATCATAATTATGTGTTCGATAGAGGAAAGAAGAAGTGTTTAATTTTTTGGGGGGGGGCTGGGGCCACCCAATTTCACTTTGCATCAGATTAAGTGTGGATACTTGGTCTGCTTCTCTAGAGATTTCTTTCAAGTACCTTTCCATAATTGAGAGAGAAGGTTGAAGTGTTACTTATCTTCTATAAAAATCCTTGTAACTTGAAGGATGAGTCAAGTATAGGCCTACTAGCCCTAGTTTTGCAGAGCCAAAATTGGATAATTTCCAACCTTTCCTTGGTTGTGACTTTTTAGCTGGCCAAATCACTTGGGTTTCTCATCATTGGATTGGAAAAATCCATAGGAAATCCAATCTGTTGATTTGAGCACCAATACAACCTTAACCAATTGAATGAACATAAATTGGGTAACAAATACAAGTGATATAAATATTTCAAAGAACCCTATGATGCATGCAAAGACAAAGCACATATCTATAATTATCACTACTTGAGGGAATAAGTACAAGACAAAAAAGTAATACTAGAATATGTACAATCAAAAGAACAACTTGTAGACATATTCACAAAACCATTACCGAAGGACACATTTGAGTACTTGAGAGGTAGACCAAGGGTTTGTCCCTTGTCTATTGGTAACTAAGCTAAGTAGGTGGTTGCATCAACCTACATGAAATCAGAATATCAATCATGTTGATGCAAAGATGAACTGGACCAACACAGAGATAACAGTACTAAGAGGTACCTACTACATTGAAAATTAGAGATATTTTTTGTCTACTGAAGAGATTCATATTTTTGTTTTTGGCATTGGTGTCAAAGGGAGAGATATATTAATGAAATATCAAGGAAAGATTCATGAAATATAAAGGGATAATATATTTCCACTAAAGGGAGAAAAGAGAAAAGGGAGAGCAAAGACATATCTAATCTACAGAGAGATTCAAGAGCTAAAAATGTCAAAACTGCAGGGAGAGTCTGTATAATGAGTATTTTGTTTATACTGACACATTATATTCAAGCTAAGGAGAGATATAGAATTATTGCAATTGTAGAACAAAATTTTGGAATTGATTTGTTGCATGAAATTTTAGATTGCATATTTTATATTGTGTTGCCATCAATGCCAAAGGGAGAGATTGATGAACTATAATTAAATATATGTTTGAAGTCATTTGTTGATATTCAATCGAGTTGTAGAAGTGATGATAAACATTATCACTTAATGTATTGTCATTCATGTCAACTTATTTGAGTATTATTACGGTGGAAAACATTTGTTATGATTTGAAGATATGGAACAAACAAAGTTTATGTGGTCGGTAAATGAAGAGTTCTGTATACACCAAGAGACAGTATAACCGAGTAAAATGCAGTGTATATCGAGCATAGTGAAAATCAAGCAAGGGATTACCGAATCAACATCATTAATACTAAGACCGAGAAATTATTTCTAATTGAGGCCAAATTGGATGTTGATCCAGAAATTGATAATTTTGAGGTAAAAGATAAAGTTTTTTATTTGATCAAATGGTTATGAAAATTCAATAAAGATCAGACAACAAAGATCGAAACGTGTTTTTAAAACAACTTCCGAGGAAGGATGAAGCGGGAAAATAAACGATGGAGATTTGTTGAAGACAATTATTCAATTGTGTATTATTATTGATGTTACACATGTATTTACACTTATGTAGTGATGCTACACAAATTTCTACATTCAGGCCGAGCACAATTGGTGAATAGAATGAGTTATTTTAGTGTTGACCAAGTTCCGTCGGGCATTGAAGAAGTCCAGTGTTGACCGAGTCACTCGGGCATTTCAGTCATGGTCGTGTATTCAGTGGCAGTTGACTAACAATGATTTATATTCTATAATTAATTATTTATATGAGGTTGACTGAATTGTGATTTATTATTTAGAAGTATATTCAAGCCGACTTGACAGGGCTTACCATATATATGAAAGGTCAAGTTTGGATTGAATGTGTGCAAGTGACAGAGTGAAAGCTGAAGTGTAGAATTATGTGATATGAAGAGTGAAGGCAAAATCATATAGGATTTTGAGTTAGTATAGATCACTTGGAGCTGCAATAGAACATTTGATCAGCAAGGATCCAATCATAATCAGAACATAGATCTGAATCAATGAAGACAGTTACTCACACATATAGGTCAATTCATTGTTACTCTCTAACAATTGTAGCAGTGATCTAAAATCTCTTAACATAGTAGACTTAACAATCTTTTTGTAAATCCTCTCACAAGGTAGAATTTCTATGTTGAAGTGTTGAAGACCTCTAACAAGGCCACTCCTCACAGGGTTATTAAATCCTCTAATAGGGTTACACCTAACAGTGTGTTATTGTAACCTTTAACAGGGTTGGCTCCTAACAGGGCTCACTTCAGAAAACTGAAAAATAGTAACTAGTTACATTGGTGGTTTTTCCCATATTTGGTTTCCACATTAAATCTTGGTGTCACCTGTGTATATGTTATTTGTTTTATGCTTTATGTTTCTGCATTTAATCACTAAAGTATAATTGCATTGGATATTACAAAGATTGCTTTGACACCCGAGTTATAGAAGAATATCTTAATTAACTGAGTAACAGTGTTAAAGTATTTAAGACATCTAAGGGACAAAGGATTTGTTTTGGAGTAACTGATTCACCCCTCCCCTCTCGGTTACTTATCTCATTTCCAACAATTGGTATTAGAGCTTCAAGTGCTTTCAGAGAAGGTTTCATGGCCTAAGCTAAAGATCAGAGATGTCTTACAGAAGGGAGATCCCAAAGCTAAACAAACACAACTTCCTAGCGTGGCAAGAGCTAATGAAGCTACATCTATCTACTATTAGAGATGTTGGTTTGCAATTTTTGGAAAGAAAATATGTGGAACCAATAGGGACTATGACTGTGGAATGGTTGATGGAATGAAAGCTTCATAGCATAATGATGATTGATATAGCTTCTTCACTCAGCTACTCAAAATTTGATGAAGTCAAGGACTGCCCTATAGCCTATGATATGTGGAAGAAATTATAGGACATTCATGAAGGAGATGAAAATGTAAAGAGAGCCAAAGCAGAAATTCTAAGAGGACAATTTGACCAAATAAAAATGAAAGAAGGAGAAGACATTAAAAGATATAGTGAAAGAATCAAGAAGATTGTGAGTGCCATCATAGCTGCAGGTGGAATAATTAAAGATACAACATTGGTCAGCAAGGTACTAAGAAATTTACATCCTATCTATGCTATTAGAGTTTCAGCTATTCAAGAGATAAGGTGCAATAAAGATATAACTATGGATACATTAGTGGGAAGGCTTACAACTTTTGAGTTGGAAAACCTTGACAATTACTCTTCTAGCTCTAGCAATCTCGAGTCTGCATTCAAGGAAAAATTGAACCTTGATAAGAAGGATAGATACTCAAAAGGGAAGCAAATTGAAAGCGACAATGATGATGAAGATCTTGAAATCATTAAAGCACTACTTGAAAGAAGAGCATCAAAATGAAAATACAGAGGAAAGATACCATTGATTTATTTTTCATGCAATGAGGTTGGTCACATTGCTGCAAAGTGTTCGAACAAAGAAGACAAAGATGATAAAAAAGTTCAACAAATTCAAAGGCAAGAAAGACTTTAAAGACTACAAAAGCTACAATGATAAAGGTAAGAAGTCTTGTTATATTGATAAAGATTCTGACAATGATGAAGAAGAAGAAATGGTTTATATTGCTATTAAGGATGAGTCAGATGAAGAAGATGAAAAGACAACAGTTTTCTTACACATCAATAGAAATGAAACATGGATAATTGATAGTGGTTGTTCTCATCACATGACTAGTGATAAGACAAAGTTTGAACATCTTGAACACTATGATGGTGGGAGTGTCAGTTTTTGGAATGATGAACCTTGCCCTGTAAGAGGAAAAGGTTGCATTATTCTGACAGAAGGAATCAAATGTGATAATGCTTATTGGGTTGAAGGATTGAGGAGAAATCTACTCAGTGTAGCACAACTAAAAAATAGTGGCTTCAAGGTAGAATTCATGAATGGTAAGGCCAAGCTCCTGGATGGTAAAGGGAACCTAGTCAGAACTGGTAGGCAAACAAAAGGTAATCTATTCTATCTTGATCTCACTAAAGGTTCATGCTTTATTGCACATGTAGAAGAAAGTTGGTTATGGCATAAAAGGTTGTTTCATGTAAATTTTGATAATCTGGTAAACATAAGCAAGAATAAGAGAGTCAAAGGTATTCCTATTTTGAAGAAACCTGAGTTAGCAATATGCAAATAATGTCAAATTGGAAAGACGAGAAAGACAAGTTTCAAAAGCAAGAATTACAATACTGATGAAGTCTTGGAATTGATACATACTAACCTATGTGGACCAATTGGAACAAAAAGATATACTGGAGAGAAGTATTTTATTATATTTGTTGATGATCATTCTAGAATGATGACTGTCATGTTTCTCAGAGAGAAATCAGAAGCTTTTCAAAAATTCAAATGGTATCTTGCAAGAGTTGAAAAGGAAACAGGAAAGAAACTAAAATGCCTAAGATCTGACAGAGGAGGAGAATTCATTTCTAATGAGTTCAATGAATTTTATAATGAGAGAGGAATCAAAAGACAGGTATCTGCCCTTGGTACACCACAACAAAATGGAATAGTAGAAAGAAGAAATAGATCCATCATGGATTGTGCCAGAACCCTAATGATTGAAAAGAATGTTGCTACCAAATACTGGAAGGAGGTCATCAGCACTACAATGTTCACCTTGAACCAAGTTCAACTAAAGAAAGGTAGTAACTGGACACCTTTTGAATTATGGTATGGTTGTAAACCTAATGCTCATTATTTCAATGTATTTAGTAGATGTTACATCTTGAAGGAAACAAGAAATGGAAAAATAGATGCAAAAAGTGATGAAGGAATATTCCTAGGTTACTCATGTAAAAGAAAAGCATACAAATGTCTGAATCTTACTACTCATAAAGTCATAGAAAGTGTACATGTCAAGATTGATGAGTTTGTAGAAAAATGTGAAGAAAAGAGCAGTAAAGAGCCTGAAGACTACATGAAATTTGTGTATCATGAACCTGATACTATACCTATGACTCAAGCAATGGTGATTGGACTTCAGAACTATCAACCACTAAACATACTAGCACAAACTGTAGAGACCAAGTCACAGATAGAGGAAAATGAGTCATAGATAGTGGAACTTGAGCATCAAATAGAGGAACAAGAAAGAATGTTTGAGAATGACAGACCTAGTGGATCAAGTCCAGAATCTAGACTGAAGGATTCAGTACTTTCAAAATATGTTAAAAGGCATCATGCACCTGAGAAAATAATTGGAGAGAAGACATAAGTTGTAATGAAAAGGAACAAACTCAAAGGTACATGCTTACTAAGTGAATTTGAACCTAGAACTATTAAAGATGCATTGAATGATGAAAGTTGGATAGAAGCAATGAATGAAGAAATTGAGCAGATTGAGAAGAACAAAAATTGGACTCTTGTGCCTAGGCCAAAGGACAAGAATGTGATTGGAACCAAATGGGTTTTTAGAAATAAGATGAATGAAAATGGGCCAGACTAGTTTGTAAAGGATATGCTCAAGAAGAGGGTATTGACTATGGAGAAACTTTTTCTCCTCTTGCAAGACTTGAAGGAGTCAGAAGTATTCTGGCATATGCTATACATAAAGGATACAAAGTATATCAAATGGATATGAAATCTGTATTTCTGAATGGAATCCTAGAAGAATAAGTCTACATTGAACAACTTGAAGGATTTGTTGATTCTAGCAAAAGGAATATGGTTTTCAAGCTACACAAATCATTGTATGGACTTAAGCAAGTGCCCAGAGCCTGGTATGAAAGAATGCATAGCTATCTAGTAAGTATTGGATTTTAGAGAACAAATGATAACAACAGCCTGTACATCAAAGAAGGACCACATAATAAAATACTTTTAGAAGAGATATTTGTTGATGACATATTATTCACTGGTTATGATGACCTATGCAAAGCATTCTTTTTAGCTATGAGTAAAGAATTTGAGATGTCTATGTTTGGTGAGATCAAATTCTTTGTTGGATTACAAGTACATCAAATGAAGGATGGTATCTACATTACTCAATCAAAATATATCGAGATAATTAAGAAATTTGGTATGGAAGATTCCAAACCTGTTTGAACACCCATGTGTACTCGAAAAAAATTGTCTAAGAATGATGATTCAAAAGAGGTAGATCGGACCAACTACAAATCCATGATTGGAAAATTGCAATATGTTGTTCACACCAGACCTGATATTGCATTGGAAGTTGGTATTGTTGCAATATTTTCAGCTAATCCCAAAGATAATCACCTAATGACAATCAAAAGAATTTTGAGATATCTGAAGGGTACTAAAGAATATGGTTTACGGTATAAGAAAGGTGGAAACTTGGATTTAAAGTCATTCATTGATGTTGATTGGGCTGGAAATGTCGATGACAGGAAAAGCACTAGTGGTGGAGCTTTCTTTCTTGGAAAGAGGGTAGTGTCTTGGACTAGCAAGAAATAGAATTGTATCTCTCAGTCTACAACAGAGGTATAATATGTTGCTGCAGTAATGAACTGTTCAAACATCATATGGATCAAGTAGTTGTTGTCAGGAATGAAGGAAGAAGTAAAAGAATCAGTTATTATCTACTGTGACAACACTAGTTCCATTAACATTTTAAAGAATACTGTGATGCACACCAAAACCAAGCATATAATATTAAAGTATCATTTTTTGAGGGAATTGGTACAGAACAAAGAAGTAAGGTTGGAATATGTGAATACCAAAGAACAAGTTGCAGACATATTCACCAAACCTTTAACTAAGGATGCATTCTTGTATCTTACAGGAAAGCTAGGGGTGCTTCCCCTAATTGAAGCTCAGTAAAATATAGTTTAGTGATGCATCAACCTAAGCGACAGGGAAGATCTATCAGTTGATGAAGGTACATCAGAGCACATTGTAGATGAATTAGTACATTTAGGTACATTACAATTACAAAGTGAAATAGTACTGACTATTGGTATTTGTGGAGATGGTGTCTTTGGCATCTATTGGCAAAGAGGGAGAGTTTTCTATAATACATAAGAATAAGATAAAAGATGGAGAGTTTTCTATAATAAATAAGATAATACAGTAAGAGGGATATTTTGATGTCAGAGGGAGTTTTTGGATGAGAATTAGAATGAATCTAAAGATATTAATGAAAATTTTCCGTTGCTCTACAATTATTTGTATTATGACATGTTGTGTTGCCATCAATGCCAAAGGGAGATTGTTAAATATAATTATTCAATTGTGTATTGTCATTAATGTTACACATGTATTTACACTTATGTAGTGATGCTACACAAATTTATATATTTAGACTGAGCACAGTTGGTGAATAGAATGAGTTATTTTAGTGTTGACCGAGTTTAGTCGAGCATTGAAGAAGTTCAGTGTTGACCGAGTCACTCGGGCATTTCATTCATGGTTGGGCATTCAATGGCAGCTAACTAACAATGATTTATATTTTATAATTAATTGGTTATATGAGGCCGATGGAATTGTGATTTATTATTTAGAAGTATATTCAAGCCGACTTGACATGGCTTACCATATATATGAAAGGTCAAGTTTGGATTGAATGTGTGCAAGTGAAAGAGTGAAAGAAGTGTGGAATTCTGTGATATGAAGAGTGAAGGCAAAATCAGATAGGATTCTGATTGAGTATAGATCACTTGGAGCTGCAATAGAACATTTGATCAACAAGGATCCAATCATAATCAGAATAGAGATCTGAATCAGCAAAGACAATTTCTCATACGTACAAGTCAATTCATTGTTACTCTCTAACAATTGTAGCAGTGATCTAAAATCTCTTAACATAGTAGACTTAACAGTCTTTTTGTAAATCCTCTAACAAAGTAGAATTTCTATGTTGAAGTGTTGAAGACCTCTAACAAGGCCACTCCTCACAGGGTGATAAATCCTCTAACAGGGTCACACCTAACAGTGTGTTATTTTAACCTTTAACAGGGTTGGCTCCTAACAGGGCTCACTTTAGAAGAGTGAAAAATAGTAACTAGTTGCATTGGTGGTTTTTCCCATATTGGGTTTCCAAGTTAAATCTTGGTGTCACCTGTGTATATGTTATTTGTTTTATGCTTTATGTTTCTGCATTTATTAACTAAAGTATAATTGCATTGGATATTACAAAGATTGCTTTGACCCCCAAGTTACAGAAGAATATCTTAATTAACCGAGTAACATTGTTAAAGTATTTAAGACATCTAAGGGACAAAGGATTTGATTTGGAGTAACAGATTCACCCCTCCCCTCTCGGTTACTTATCTCATTTCCAACAAGATTAAGCGGAAATATTTGAAGCATGAAAATTAAATGATACATGATGTCTATATAAGAGACAAGAGATTCATTTTGAATTGAACCATACATGTACCTGATGCTTACATGCAAATTTTATGCATGACTGATCAAACTGATTAAAGATGGAATCGAGAGTCTTATGCAGACATTGCCAAGAAAATAGAGGAAAGAGGATTATCAAGCATAACAAGTATGAAGTATGAGATGAAATGAAGAAGCAAAAATTGATCAGAGGTATTATGTACTTATAATAGATCTGAATATCTGCAAATTAGAGTTGTATTTGAATCAGATCATTACTGTATCATTTTAACCATTGTTATAGATACATCTCTTAACTAAGTGGCATAGTGAATCCTTATTATAACATTCAGAGAATGTTGATTGTTTTCTTGTTGACCCCATAGTGAATCCTTATTATAGCATTTAGAGAATGTTGATTATTTTCTTGTTGACCCCATAGTGAATGCATGGTCAAGAGAGAATTTTTATTTTTAAATCCTCTAACAAGGTCACATTTAACAATGTGCATTGTAACCTTTAACAGGGTTGGCTCTTCACCAAGCTCACTTTAGAAGAGTGAAAATATTTTGGGTTACCGGTCGTAGGTGGTTTTTCCCTTAGCAGGGTTTCCATGTTAAAAATCTATGTGTCAATGTGTATGAATGTTGTGAATTTTTATTTTACTTTACACTTTATTTTATTGACCTAGATCAGTAATCATAGTATTAATTTAGTGACACTCGATAAACACTATTGATGAAATTTTAAGTTTACAGAATACATTTTCACCGAGCTGAGTTTTATATGATTGAATTTGTTTTGGTATATATCTAGAGAAATTTGGGACTGTAGGATAATTTGTGAGGAAACTGATTCTAACTAATTCACCCCCCTCTCAGTTATTCTAACAAAAAATACTATAATAGCTAATGGATCCCTGGTAAGTATCCATGCTTTGTAAATAGTTTTCTACATCTTAGTTGCTTGAGTGTCTGTTTAATATCTTAGGTTTTTAAGTTATATCCATTTTCCTGTTAAGGTTTCAAAACCCTTCTACAATGTCCCCAATGGAATCTTATCATGCTGAGACCGATGCCATTAAAAATTGATTGAATATTCCACTGGGCACGAATGCTTTCATAATTTAATATATTGCAGGTCACCGACTATATGGAATAGTTAATTGGAGTGTTGTCTTCGCACAGTTAATGTTAAAATAATTCAACTAAAGGAGGTCGTTATAGTTACAGTATTTGTCTTTAGATTTAACAATCTATAAACATGGAGAAAATGGGGCTATGAAATCTTTAAAATACTTTTATTCATTTATATCAATGCACAAAGTGGCTCTTATTTACATGGGATTACACTCATGAAATTAGGTTTTACAGTTGTTGTATGGCTGGGAAATTTTATTTCAAAGTATAACATGTCATGATGGAAGCAAATATTAGAAAACATTGATTTTTCTTTTATCTAAAAACAACCGAGGGAGCTCATTTGAAACGCCAGACAAAAGCTTCCAGATAAAAAACTTTGACATTTGTGTGACTTGTCAAGCTTTAAGATTGAATAATCAACCCCTTTTGTACTCTAAATAAGTATATGTTTTGTTGTGGCAGGGAAGGTCATGGAATGAATTGAAAGGAATTGGATTACTGTGTTATTATAAACTAGATCTAGAATTGCTTATTGATTATATTCCCATGTGTGAGATATTTTGGATAAATGGATCTAATTTGTTTATCTCGTTCTTTATGAGTTAAGAAAATGTTTCCCTTACTGGCAAATATGTTTTCTCACCATGCTTCTCTTTCTACTTTTTTTTTTTAAAATGAAGTCATTTATCATTTTAAAAGGGTCTGAAAGATTCAATTTCACCTGTTAATTCTTAAAGTCAATTTTTTGATGTTCAAGATTTTTAAATAATCATTTGTAAGATAAAACCTACCATATGTGACCAGACCTCTTGTTAAGGTGTGCAATCTACTTTCCACAAGATCTGTTTTCAGTTTTAAATTGTGTGCTTGTATAAATTTTTATTTATTTATAATTTATGTTCTTTGAGTGGGCCTTATTTTGGAAGTTGTCTTTGTTGTTTGGCATTTTTGTGAGTTGAGAAAATATTACCTTTATCATGGGGGGAAGCATGTGCGTTGAACATGCTCTATATGCTTTTATGTTATTATGAAATCATTTTTCATTTTCAAAGGGTTGTGAAAGTGTAGATTCCATTTCTTTTGTTGTTCAAATAGATGAAGAAGACAAGAATCAAATTTTCAAAAATAAGCATAATGTGAAGTAGCCCTTGGTTTAACAGTGAAATTGCTTGGCTCAAAAAGAGCCCAACATAATGAGGCAGGGATTGTACCACTGAAAAATATGATAGGTTAAATATCCCTCATCCTTGGCACCGAGTCAAGTAAGTTTGATTATTGTGCAACTGAATAATGGGGTTTATGTATGACTTCTAACTTGAAAAATAATGATAAGAACCAGCCTAAGCATGTTCCCACAAGAATGAAATCAACTGTGTTGCTATTCAGTGAAAAATATGCATAGTTTAATGAAATTTTCATAGTAGCTAACCAACATGCAAAACAAAATCTATGTTTTCATTTATTCTTCTTTCGCCCTCAGAGAAATGGAAAATACCCTGAGATTCTTGAGCTACCCCTTCCTCAGACCTTGTGAGTGTCAAAACATATTTCATTATACTCTAATTAGCTTAATTACTAAACATCATTATGGATAATGTCTTAGGAATATTTGAATAACACTTTGAATGGGGCATTCAAAGTCACAAACAATGTTAGTTAGCGCCTGTTATAGTCAGACCCTGAGAACATCAAAATCATTACAACTCAAATTCCAAAAGTCATTACCATAAGGTATCTTTACCTTGTGGACTACAAAGTACAATTATTGATATTTTATGTCTAATGTATTAATAACAAACATTGTAGAATGTTTTAATAACAAACACTTTAGAAATTTTTAATGAATTGAAAATATGAAGTTGTAGCCTTGTGGGAAATCCAACTTACAACCTTTATTCAGGCATCCTATGGAACAATTTAGCATGTTAACCTTATCATCAAGGTCATTCCTATTCAACTCCTTTGATACATTGGAGAGACAAAATATGCTCTATAGATTCTAAACCAAATCCTAGGACCTGTTAGTGCCAAATACCATATGAAGGCACATTGAAATTCAGGGCTCCCTCATTTTTAGATCTAATTAATTCATTAAGAATAAAGGAGTCAGAGATTCACTGCACATTAAAGGTTGTGTGATGATCAGTCTTTGTTTGGTCTCTCAATTTTGACAAGCAGAACTATTTAGCCTTTGAAGTACAAATTTTTCCTATTAATAAAATTGTTTTTAGTCTTTAGATGATCAGATATTATAGGATGGGCTTCATGATGGGAAGCCAAAACTATAAAGCTCCAAGTTTAGTAGGAACTAATTTCATAGGTAATACATATTTTTTTGGTAAGTATATCCTATTAACTACTGAGTTGATGGTTAGCTATAATAATTCATGATGTGAGTGCCCTTTTTTATTCTTTAATTTGAGTTTGAATCCTTGACATGAGGTAATTTAGTGCAATCTAATAGCCTGAGTTTGACTATAATTATTGCTATATTGATTGTTGTAGTTTTATTAATTATGGTGATTGCTTATTTGGGGTTTTATGCGTTGATGTAGAATAGAATGACCAATGGGAAAATTAAATGCACAGACCTTTCGGTATAGAATGCCCACTAAATTTGCATCTTATTTAACATTTGTTTAAGAGCTTATTTTTAAGTACAAAAATAGTACAACAATAACTTGTTGTACATGGGAGTTGTTTTGGCTGGCTGGGAATGCAAAGAAGAATAAGGTACAAGTGTTCCAAACCTTAAAGGTGCGAGAATGTTTTCTTATATGGAGGCATTCAAAGCTACAAATAGATTGCTAAGATGAATGAAATTAGTTCAGAAGCATATGGTAAACTACAAGGAACCTTGTCTCACTTCATTTTTTTTGTCATTAGCACAATTTTAAAATAGGTAATGGTGAGGTCCATTTTGTGAATGTAATGCATAAACAAAGACATGGAACCTATAGAACAGAGTACAAAAGGTTACAAATGTTTAAGCTTTGGTTGTTACTATCCATATGTGTCAATGATTTGGTGTTAGAAAGCATCCTCAATGTAACATTTGTTAATGATATTATATTTCCAAGATCCATACAAATATCGTTTGTAGTTTTGGAATAATTGTACAAAACTACTCTCCATATCTATGAACATATTCAAAGCTTTTTCATTATTTAGTTTCACAATTGTCTTTCACCTGCACTATTTTGTAGAGAATATAGAAAATATTAATACACAAAGATAAATACTAAAGTAAGTTGTACGCAGACTAGCCAATTCTTTGTATTTACATGTCTAATGTTCAAATGTAAAACCTAGATTTATAGCTCCTCATTGATCAAGAGCTCATGAATAAATAAGGCCTTAAATTCTTTGTTTCTGATGTTTAACTAGGTTCATAAAGGGATTCTAAGCAGAGGTGAAATGGTGCCTATAAAAAAGGACAATCAAGCATCTCTGAAAGATACTCAACGTTCATTGTACTTTTAGTTTAACAATTTTAGGTGTAGTGCAATGCATACTCACCGCCTAAGAATATGATCATAAATCTTGTTAAAATGTGTGTGCTAGGATTACTAATACAATTAATTTATCTATAAATGATTAAACATTTATTGGCTAGGCAAACCTAATGTTTAATTCTAGCATAAGATAAGGCTTTGCACTGTTATAGTTATATTATAAACAATATAAATATGACACATTTGATGTGATATGTAATTATGCACTAGTACATTTGAGACCTCTTTTTGATGGCTATGCGTCGTAATTACAACACTACTCTGTCGGGAAAGTGACAGAGAACAATGTTGCATTTTTGGTGTCAGAAACACCGACGGTAGCTATGCCCATCATTATTGCGACGGTAATGACCGTCGCAATATGCACTGGCTATGAGGGTTAGTATGTCGTTGTTACACATTATGAGTATCGCCATTATGATGAGTATGTGATGGACATGTTGTACATGCGATGTCCATCTGTCAGACTACTACGACATCTGGACGTCATGTGTAGTGTTTTGGCATCGTTCATCCTCTGAATACTGTCACAATTGCAATGGTATGCTATGTTAAAAAAAAATTTGTCATGTGCATGGAGTGAGACCTTAAAATATTGAGCTTCTCTTTGTTTCGAGAATAGTTTAACATTCTCTACTTAACAGGGCCAACCACGTGAAGGTGGAAGCTCATATGGCCCCTCCTAGGAGCCTCTTATGACCCTTTATGACACTTTAAGATCTCTAAGATGTAATCTTAGGGATTGTAAAGGGTCATAAAGGGTCATAAGGGATCCTAGGACACAACAAATGAGAAACATAAATCTAGGAATCATGGTCACAATTGTTTGGAGACACAACATAATTGAGTGGTATACCCAGATGATGCAACACAACCACTACTCCTCCAGTTCTAAGTTGGCACTACAGGATCCAAAAACCATAGATAAGGAATAAATTTAGAGAGCAGAGGAGGAGGGCCATAACGACTAAAATAATATAATGACCCTATATTATTTTGGTCATTACGACCCTCCTCTGCTCTCTAAATTTATTCCTTATCTATGGTTTTTGGATCCTACAGTGCCAACTTAGAACTAGAGGAGTAGTGGTTGTGTTGCATCGTCTGGGTATACCACTCAATTATGTTCAATTATGTTGTGTCTCCAAACAATTGTGAACATGATATCTACATTTATGTTTCTCAATTGTTGTGATATCTACATTTATGTTTCCCAGCTATCGTGTTTATGTGTATGTTCTTTATGTGTTTGGCTTCTCTCCCTCGCATCCAAAATACGATTTTCCCACTTTGAATCAAGATGCACGTGCAACTGCGTAGAATATATAGTGTTAGAGGGCCCCAGATGGGAATAAATTCAATGTACAATTATGGTCTTGTATAGATAAAGTGGAACTGGAATTTCAGCAAGGCTGGGAAAATTTTGTACATAATTATGAACTGAAGATGGGGAATTTTCTAGTGTTCAAATATGTTTCAAAATATTTTTTTAAAGTGAAGATATTTGATACAACAGCTTGTGAGAAAAATCAAATAGAAAGGAAATTGTCCTTTCTTGGTAAGAGATAGTTTTGTCCAAGAAAGGATGATTTCCTTTCTGTTTGTTTTTTCTCACAAGCTGTTTTTGATTAAGGTAACAACAAGTTTTGAAGGGGCCCCGAAACCCTTTACAATAAGCCAAAAGATAGACAAAGAAGGAAAAGGAAACAAATATCTGTCAAAGAGACAGAAAACCAAGAGAGGGCTAAACCCCAGATATAACAAAAGATTACATTACAAAATAATAAAATAGAAACAAGCTCCCAACAGATGAAAAGCCAAAAAGAAAAATCTTCCAGCAACCCAAACTAAACAACTTCCAGTTGATCTTCCAGCATCTGAACTTCAACCATCTGTAGCTCCATACTCTAGATCGAGTCCCATAATTTCTTGATATCTGGAGTTTGGACTTGGGCTTTCTTTTTAGTACTAGAGCGGGTCCTAGATCTTGGGCCTGAATATTGCACTTCTGGAGGGCAATCTTCCTCCTACCTAGCCTTGTCACTGTCATTTCCTTCCAGAAGGGTATATAAATATTTTAGATTATCCAGGGAATTATTCATACCCATTTTGCTAACCACAGTAAGATTTTTAATGAGAACCTTGTTGTTTTTAATCTTATCATTAATGTTTCTGAGCTTATTATCAACCAAAGTACTGATCTTGGTATCCATATTGTTTACCTTATCAAAAACATTATGCCCCTGCTGATACATAGTAGCATCATTATGCATTTTATCAATAATTTCCTCTAGCAAAGCAGTCCTATTCTCCAGATTCTTATAATTATCTTTGATCTCCTTTATGTCATCATGAATCCATTTATCCATGTTATAGCTATTCTCTTCTTTTTTACCTGTCATTTGCAGAAAAGAGATAGTTGCCACCCTTTTGACATTGACCTGTCTGTCATGAAGATCATCCTCAAGGCTCCTCTTGTTATAGACATTTTTGTGTTCTGGGTCACCTTTCAAGTTATCCTGGCTGTCATCAAGTTTCTCCCTGTCCATGTTATTTTTCTCATTTTTCTCTGTTTCCTTGTCGAGGACTATATCCTCCTCAGTGTTTTCCATTTTGCCTTTGTCATTCTCCAAATCCCCTGTTTCCTTATGGTGATCCTGAAAGTCTTGAATTTGGTCTTCCCCATCTTCAATGTTAAGAATGTGATCCTCAATGTGGGTTTCAGTATCCCCCGACTCCCTCTGAGATTCCAAAGTGTCCTGATTCTGCTCCTCATCACTATCCTTATTTACAGTGTGGTCTTCAATGTGGGTGTCAATCACATTTTCAATTTCTTCCTTTATTTCCTCCAAATTTTTGTTCTCCAGATTCTGGATTTCCTCGAGAGAATCTTTGCCACTCGGAGAAACATTGGGAGTCATGTCCTCATTTTTATGCACCTTCCCAGTAAAACTCTCATCCTTAGGTGACACAATTTCTTGTTCATCATCCATTTTCATTCCCTCAATATCATCATAAATTGATAGAGATATATCCGCTTCAACAGGGCCTTTGCGGATTTTTTTAGCAATTTCCTTACTAGGGATTTTACCCTTAGACTGCTCCAGACTTTTCCTCTTAGTATTCAAAATACTTTTTGGGATGGGGTCATGGATATGGTTCTTGACATAGTCAATAATCAACTAGATTAATCCCTCATGTAACATAGGGGAAGACTTACTCCTATGGTTACTGATGCTCTGGTTGAGTGAGCTTAAGAGAAAGAAGGGAAAAAACCCTAATATTATGATGGAAATGGTTTACCATAACAAAATGATAATCGTAAACCTTAGAATACCTGCCGTCCAAAGTGAAGTACTCCATGATGGCCTGGATCACAAATGCCCAGATTCATTTGATATTTGACAGGTTCACATAATCATTGTCACCCTTAAAAAGCATAGCCCTTTCTTCGTCAGTCTTAGGGAATTTGTTATAGCCCTTGTTACCTTCTTTTTTATCTTTAATAAAATGCTTCCTGTCCTTCAAAAGGCCAGTAATTTCAACAATCCTTTCCAGAGTGAGCTTGAGAGATTTGCCCAAGATATCGACAGTACCATTCTCCCATCCCTTTACAAAGGCTTTCATTGCCTCCTTGTCATTTCCATGGAGCCTCTTTAAATATCTATGAACATTACCCTTCTTAAGCTTGTTCCACACATCTTTTTCTTCCCTCCATTTACACTCTATAGGCTCTTCTCTCTTCAAATCTCCACCCATGTCTTTTTCTTTTGCACTTCAAATACTTTCTCTGCTCTGTTTCATACTAGTATTAAGCACATAATGAAAGCTGATTTTTGCAATGACAGAGTACTTAATGATAATCTAGAGACCTTGTATCTTAATTAAGTTATCAGTAATTTGATGTTTCACAATGTCCGACACCGTCGCCGTACCCCTAATCAAATCATCATAAATTAGAATAATTAATGCGGATGACCTCACCTGCCTTATGATTGAGCCTATCATAATTAAGTAATAACTCCACATCATTATTAATTCTTGCATTCCCATGCCACTTGCATGTGATATCTTTCTTAACTCCTATGTTGGCTAGACAATCAACCACTTGGTTTGTTTCCCAAAAATAATGAGAAACATAAAAATATTTAAATTTCAAAGACATGTTATTAATCTTAGCAATGATATGTTCTATGGTCCAAGAATCTTTATTCTTGCCTCTAATGTTATTAACAATATTTAGAGAGTCTCCCTCCAGCCAGACTTTTTCACATCCCATATCCTCTGCCAGCATAATAATGTTGAGTGATGCCATAACTTCGGCCCTATGGTTAGATTGTGTTCCCAAAGGAGAAGCAATGGCCCCAATACTTTTACCATTCTGGTCTCTAATTATTCCGCCTCCTCCAGCAATACCTGGGTTACCCTTTCCAACCCCGTCAAAGTTAGCTTTTACCCAACCTTCAGGGGGCGATGTCCAAGTTTCCATAGATCTCTGATTGATTTGGTTTTTATTACTGTCACTTTTCTTCTAACCTAATACCTCAATTTTTGAAACAGAGAAATTTTCTTCCAGCGCCCTGCAAATCTGATTTCTAACAACTTCAGGAGAGGCCTACTTTTCTATGAAAATTATATTGTTGCACTCTTTCCAAATTCTCCAGCAGAAATGAGGAGGAATGAAGAGCCATAGGTCTTTATCAATAAAGTTCCTAGGTGGGTAACTCCATTGAGCAACAAAATCCTACCAGACAAAAGGAAAACACTAGCAGTTATGTCATTTTCTAAAAATGATCTCCCAAACCTTACAAGTGAAAGGACAATGGAGCATGATATGATCACAAGATTCAGAATTTTCAAAGCAAAGACTACATTTATTAACAATGTGTATACCCCTCCTAGTAAGGTTATCAAGAGTCAACGGTTTGTTCTGTATTAAGAGCCAATATAAGAAGTTAATTTTAGGTATAAGATTTTTGTACCAAACAAAAGAGAAAGGAGGCCTTTCCTCTCTTTCAGAAAGAATATTAACAGTAGAGGCCATAGAGTCCTTCCCATCAGAAGTAGGATTCCACACAATTGAGTCCTTAATGTTATCTTTTATGTGCCAGGTCTACAGCTCATGTTGGAGGGAAATGAATCTAGCATCAATATCTCCCACGTTCTTCCAGCTACTCTCCTGCCAGTAATTAGTAACTTTGGTGCCAATGGATTCTTTTCTTCTATCAATAATTTCTTTCCAGTCTTGATTAGTTGATAGAGGCACTGAATGGATCCATTCATCATCCCAAAACTCAATTCTATGACCATCTCCCAACTTCCATCTTTTTCCTTTCACAATAAGATCCTTAGTTGATTTTATACTATTCTAGATGAACGAACAATTAGTGATGGTGTCTTCCACTATAAAGTCCTCCAAAGAATTGTTGAGAAAGAGATACTTGCTTTGAATGATAGAGTTCCACTCTTTTTTATCTTCATAAATCCTCCACAACTGTTTAGCCATGAGGGCTTTATTACCTTTTTTAATAGTCCGACCCAAGACCTCCCAGCTTTTTAGGTCTACAAACTTTTTCCCATGAAACAAGACTCATTCTTTTCTTCTCCTCAACCCCAAACCAGAGGAATATTTTCTAGATTTTTTCAATTTCATTAGCAATTTTATGGTGGATTTTAAATAAGATCATAGCATAAACAGGGAGGTTCTGGAGGGTAGATTTCAGAAGTTGGAGTTTTCCAGCATTGCTAAGAAGCACCCCTTTCCAACCAACAATTTTTTTGTTATATTTATCAATAAGAGTGTGCTAGAAACTTTAAGGAGGATTGGAGAAGAGGGGCAGTCCCAGGTAACAAGAGGGGAGTTTTCCAATATTACAACCAAGAATAGTAGACATTTTTATTTATCTATTTTCAGGGGTATTAATAAAGAAAATGGAACTCTTATTCCAATTGACAAGCTGACCGGTAGCCTCAGTATAGATAGATAGTCCTTTCTTCAGGTTTCTAGCCTCTTTAATTGTCGATTCTCCCATAATAAGAGTGTCATCCACAAATTTCTCATGAGAGAAAATGAGTCTAGCTGAGGAAGGTTGAATACCTTTTATTTCCCCTTTTTCCACCATCTTATGAATATACCTCCCAAGGCACTCTGCAATAATTGGAAAGAGGATAGGAGATATAGGATCTCCTTGTCTTAAGCCTCTGGAAGGTTTAAAAAAGGGAGAAGATCCCCCATTAACAATGACAGAGGAGAAGACAGTAGTAATGAGTAGCATGATATTTTTGATAACCCCCTTGTGAAAGCCAAAAGATGCCAGCACCATCTACAGAAAATGCCAGTCAACTCTGTCGTAAGCCTTTGAGAGGTCCAGTTTCATCATGAAGCCATGTTTTTTAGCCTTCTCGAGAGCATGGATATTCTCATGAGCCACAATGATAGAATCAAGGATTTGTCTCCTAGGGACAAATCCATTCTGCTGAGGGGATATAATATTTGGTAGCATCTGGAGGATTCTAGAGGTAATAACTTTGGACATGATTTTGTAAAGAGAGTTGCATAGGCTGATAGGTCTAAATTCTTCCACTGTGTTAGCTCCAGGTTTCTTAGCAATCAGGACCAAGAAAGTAACATTTAATTCCCTGAGAAGACACTTAGACCCAAAGAATTCTTTAAGAGCTACCTGAACATATTGGCTAATAATATCCCAGTACTGGTGGAAGAACATCATGGGGAAGCCATCATGACCCAAAGATTTTTCTCCTTCAAAAGAGAATTAACATTTTTGATCTCCATATTAGAAGGGATAGCTTGGAGCATCTTGTTAGAAACTTCATCTACCAGCTTAGGGATGGCATTAAGAATTTCTTCCTGATTAGGTCTATCTAGATTATTATCCTTTGCAAGCAACTCTGAGAAGTATCTAACCATTTCAGATCTGATTTCCTCCTCCTTCAGGATAGTTTTTCCTTTGGAATGGAGATTAGTTATCTTGTTAATAGCTTTGTGTTTCAAAGCCGTCATATGAAAAAAAACTAGTGTTTTTTTCCCCTGCCTTGAGCCAAAGAGCTCTAGATCATTGTCTCCAGAAAGCCTCCTCCTTGGATATAATATTATGATAATCCATAATCAGAATATTTTCCTTGGTTTTAGTTTCCTCCGAGAGACCCTCTTTCTGGATGTTGTTCTGAATTTCCTTTATATCATTCTGAAACTTACCTTTTTCATTGAAAATATCCCCAAACACTTCCTTGTTCCAAACTTTCAAATTTCTTTTAATAGTGTTCAGTTTCTTAGCCATTCTATACATTGCTCCCCCTTCCACTGTGTAATTCCACCATTCCTCAATTTTTTCTTCTAGGTTAGGGTGAACAATCCACATTCTTTCAAATTTGAAGGGAAAGTTCTTTCTTCTCTAGATCTAATTGATATTTAGGGATATTGGATAGTGATCAGATCCAATACGAAGCTCGACTGAAAGAGCACAATAATACCTATCTATCCAGTCATTGGTTAGGAGGGCTCTATCCAGTTTAACCTGAATTAAGTCTTTCCCAGTATGTCTATTAGAACAGGTATAGTCAATGCCCTCCAAGTCAATATCTAATAGAGCTTCCTCATTGATAAATTCCATAAAGTCAGATCTACTATCAAGTTGGGAGAGAGGCCCTCCCATTTTTTCCTCATTCTTGAGTGGAGTGTTGAAATCTCCCATAATCATCCAGCTAGTTTCTTGGAATAGACTACAGAGAACTTTTAGTCTTTGCATATAGTTTTTTCTACCACCTCTAGTGTTAGGGGCATAAACATTGAACATATTATAGCAATAGTTATCCTTAAGATAAGTGATTTTAACCAAAAGAATGTTTTTTTCACTATGAATTAAGTTACACACAACATTTTCATTATTCTAGAATATCCCTATTCCTCCTGAAGCTCCATCTGAATCACCACCTAGACTTTCATAACCTTTAGAAACATGCAATCTTTCCAGTTTCTCTTTAGTCATTTTAGTTTCTTGAATAAGAAGAATATCAGGTTTACTATCTCTAACCATATTCCTAAGAACATCCTGTTTGTGGAGGCTATTTAGCCCTCTTATATTCCAAGAAATGACTTTCATCTTAAAGACTCGGGGAACATATTTCAGGGATGGTACGTTGTTTGCCATCCATGATATTCTATTTTTCTTCCCGTTCTCTTTTCTTCTTTTGTGATTCCCTTCCTTTCTTACCCTTAGGAGTACCGACATCAACCTTCATTTGTCGTCTAGTTTGAACTCCCCCTAGGATGTGATTTTCTTATTTTTTGGCCGATTCACATGAATTACTATTGTTTTGGACTCCTTTTTTTCCAGAAGATTTGTTGGAGTTTTTATGGTTGTTGACCTGTGACCAAGGAGCTTCTTGACTGACTTCAAGAAAGACTCTAGGTTTTCTTCACCCCACAAATCAGCAATGGGGGAAAGAGATTCATCCTCACTGTCTTCTAAAGAGGTCCCGTTGGGATCAATTTCCCCACTAATTCTGACATTGGGAATGGGAGGCCCAGAAGAAGACAGAGGAATGTTTTTTGAACTAATCAAGATGGTTGCAGTATTAGAATCTTCTAATCCATCTTAGACTGACACTGTTATTGACAAGAGTCAGTGATAAATTGATCAGACTCATTCTTTTTATTCAAAGTGTTTATGTTTTCTATTTGCATCATTGCCTCTGCTTCATAGGTAGGTTGATCCAGATTAGTTTATATTACTGGAATGACCTTAGACTGATTAATATTCTCCCTTTCTGAACTATTCTCCTAAATATCATGATTGGCATTATCTAAAGAGCTTACACCAGTATTGATTTTCTATTTCCATACCTTTTTAGGTTCCCTTTTCTGTTTTTCTTTATCCTTTGTTTTTTTAATCAGGCAGTGTTTAGCCCAATGACCAAATTTTTTGCAAGAGAAACAAGAAAAAGGAAGTGATTCATATTCAATAGTTTGGATGTACTTAGCCATTTTTGAGTTGATAGTAATGACCTCTGGGAGATCTGTCTTATGGTGTATGTTCATACATATTCTGGCATAGACTAATCTATATCTGGTAGCCGTCATCGGATCAATCAACAACAATTCCCTAAACACACTCGCTAGACCAACAAAAACATCCTCGTGCCAGTATTACATTGGTAGACTGGGTAATCTCACCCAAACTAGGGCTATCTAAAATATCTCTGCATTTAGATCCAGATTTGTTACCCATTTTTGAAGAGCCAACGATGATTTTCCAAACATCCAAGGTCCTCCACATAGCACCTTTGATAAATCTTCCATGTTTGAAAAAAAAAATGAAAAAACCCCTTTGGCATTGCTGCTATGTCTACTTGTCCCTTGAGTTTCCATTTTTGATAGGTAAACTCCCTAACAATCTCAATATTAGGTCTTGTCCCCATGAACTTACTGACCAGAGTAAGAGCCATCAAGGACATAGTATGGTTGACAAGGGGATCAGGGATTGTTATGCCAAAATAGCCCTTGATAGTATCCGAGGTGTTGCTGATTTTTGGAAAAGAGAATTTTCCTGACGATTTGATCCCAAATGGTGATGACCAACTTCCTTTGTGAGGTCTCCTATTTAGGGCTTGAACATTTGGATCATTCAAGGCACCTTTAGATGAGCATTCTGGCCCACCATCTCTGAAGGCAGGATCCTTGACATCATCCAAATATTTTGTGGAGCCCTCCTTTGTTGATCCTCCCACATCCTGCTGATTTCCTATAGCTACAGATGCCTAGATTCCTCCAGCATCATAGTTCCCGCCATTGCGAGAATTCAAACTCCTTCCTGCCCGCCCTTTCTCTCTAGCTCCCGCTCCTGCTCCTTCTTGTTGTATAGAATATCTTCACTTTAAAAAAATATTTTGAAACATATTTGAACACTAGAAAATTCCCCATCTTCAGTTCATAATTATGCACAAACTTTTTTCAAAATTCCAGTTTCAGTTTATCTTTACAAGACCATAATTGTACCATTGAATTTCTACCCATCTAGGCCTTCTAACACCATATGTTCTCCTAGTTTTTTATGTTGTGTCTCTAAATAATTGTGACCATGATGCCTACATTTATGTTTCTAAGCTGTTGTGAGATTAAAATTCTTCTAAGGAACGTGTCGTGTCTATGTGGAACTGCATAGGATCGTCACCAAAGGGGGTTCTGGATCAGAGAAATCCCTTTCAATTAATAATTATGAAGCCATCAATGGTATACTAATTGTTTAGGATTGTAAGTTTCCATTGATGGCTTTAAATTACCAAGCAAGAGGTGTACAAAAGACTTAGTAGCCTCTAGAGCCTTTTGCTTAAATGCATTATACCCATGACATACTTCATGGAAACATTTTGCATCAAGATTACAGGGAAATGTAAACCAAGATTCATATAGAGAAAGATGTTTCTCTTGGAAAATGGTTGATGGTGATTGATGAAGAAGATTTAAAAATGATGATTGATCCAATTTAGATTGGTGCACCATTTCCAAATCTTATTCGAACTCGTTACTGTCAAATAGTCTGTAGATGGTAATAAATAGTGCTCAAAATAGATGATATATTTATATATCACATGCTGAAGATCATAACATATGAGAAAACAAATGAATTTTTTGTACTCACAAGTGTAATAGATTCATCTTCTCACTAAAGAGTTCATCTAGAATTTTGCCTGAAAGTTTGTTTAGGTTGAAGTAAAAAGGGAAAATTTCTTATAAAAGTATTGGTATAATTTGGATAGAAAGGATCACCCAACTTCATAAAACAAGAATGGAAACAACGCAACTTAAAATTAGAAGACATACAAACCTGTCTAGTGATCATATTGTGCTAAAGGTGGCACCTAATGCTACTACAATGACTACAGACAATAAATTTTGCATCACTGCCTGATGTCGTTGAAGTGTTGACCCGGGGTTGAATCTGGTATGCTCATGTATGATCCAGAACCTGCAAGGAAGGAAAAGATGGGGTTAGATCCAAAGGATCTAAGAAATACATGGCACCCTATTACTGATCCTCATCTACAATTATGCATGTGCATAGTCAATACATACACTTCTAAAAGGAACAAGGATAAAATTTACAAAAACCCATCCAAGAGTTAGACATCATAAATCATAAATAAGGTTAACTTTTTTAAAATGTTATACATTTTTTGAATTTTTTTTTAATAAGGTTAATTTTTTATTTTGTTTAATTTTATATAGAAAATCATAACGAAGTCATAAACAACAAAAAGTTTATGAGTTTATCAATATGTCCAACGTATCTACATGAAATTCTAAAAAAGTTTCAGTATCTACTGTAAGGTAAGAAAATGAATATATTTAGATTTTGTTTGATTTTTAGGGTTTTCTATTATCCTATCTTACATTTGAAAGATTTGATTGATTTGATTTATTGTTTATTGAAATGTAGGGATATATAACATACTCTCCTTCTATCCTTATATGTACAAATGAAAGATCCCATTTGATTAATCCAAAATGGAAGGATCAATGCATAAAAGAATCTACCATTTGGAAATAAGAATAAAAGAAAGATCTTAAGTACCCGTTTATTTATTTGAATGTGCAATAGATGTAGAAAGAATGATAACCTTAATTGAAATGGATAGGAGAAATGTACTAACCTGGAAATATTGTAGATATGAAGAATGCTATTTTTTCAAGCCTGTGTTGAGTTTCTAGAAAATATGATAGTAAATATAAAATGGAAATGCAGAGACGAACAAAACCCAGAAATATTTTTCCATTTTGACATATTTCCAATTTTTACCCTCAAGTCAATGTCACCATTGACCTAGAAAGGTCGACCTAGGAGAGAATCAACCTAAAAAGTCTCAGACAGGAATTCTATTTTTGGATCCCAAAAGTTTTCCGAAAAGGGTATCTGAATCTCTGTCCCAATCCACTATTCCAAACCTGTACCTACAAGAAAAATGGTTTGTTTGTTGGGGGGGGGGGGAGTTTTCCTTGGTCAAACTTCAGTTTTGGAATTAACCTCAAAGTATAATTGAAATTGCATAAGTAAAAATAAAGTAAATGCACGAATTCACCTTGCTTGTAGAAGTCCTTGTGGTGGATTCGAATTCGTGAATCCACAAGTATGTATGCACCAAAAAGGATGTAGAATGGAGAATTTAGAATGTAGGATGTCTTCAATCAATTTCTTGTAGATCTTCAACACCAATCTTGAATGGGTCCTTGAATTGGAAGAGGTTTGGAGGAATGTGGATGGATAAATCTTCAACAAGAGGGCTCCATGGAGCTTGAATCCTTCAATGGCCACCAATGGATCTCCTTGATGAAAATGAGTGATTGAGAAGTGCTTGAGAGTCGATGAATGCTTCAATGGCTACTTGTCTTTCTTCTTCACCTTTGGAATTCACTCTTCAAGTCTTGAGCTCTTGCAATTATCAAGTCTTAGATTGTTCTTACTTGTGGTTAGAGAGACTTAGTGCTTAGAGAAAATGAGAGGAGAAAGCTTCCTTTTATACGAAACTAGGGAAAAATCTTCTAGAGAGGCTGACATAGATGAATTAAATTCCAATTGGACCCATGCCCCTAGAAGAGGACCTATATTAAATATAATTTAAGATTTATTGTCCCGAAGACTGAAACAGCCAACCCGAAAGCGTGAATTAACTTTTTCCAAAGACCGACATCCATAAACCCTAAAATCCTAAAATTTGAATCTCGGGTCTGGAAAAGGTCAATTGTGACCTAGTTCAAGGTTGAGGTCAACCTTTACCTTGAGGTCAAAGTCCCAATTTTTCAGTCTGGGGTGGCATAAATAGGTTGGAAAAAGTGGAAATGGGGCAGAACAGGGGGATAAAGCCAGATCAAAGTCTATAACCCATTCAAGGCACTTGACATGACCCCAAATCACTTACTCAGAAGGCTAAACTAGTCTACCATGGAAGTGATTCAATTTTATGACTATACATCTACAATAGCCCTTCATTAATCACATTTATGCATATGGTCCCAACAAAGTAGTGCACAAACTACACAAAGAAGGCATCACAGAAACATGATTTCTGCTTTCGCCTTTGAAGCAATCTCGGTGCCACTAGCTGCCTCTCGAGTCTTGCACAAGTTGCACTCATTTCCTACATTAGGTATAGACATAGATGGGGTAGATGTAAATGTGGTTTCATCGACCCACCGAAAGTATTGACATCCACTATTTCCCCACAATACCAAATCTACATCAGTTCTTCCTAAAATGATTATAACTTGTCACATTACTTTTATACATTAAAATATAATTCCATATCCAGACCTTTTTCCTATTTGGGCAACCCCAAAATTAACACCCAAGATTACTTATTGTGTGTGACATATTCAACACACAAGGGCCAACACCAAATTCACACATATGCACATTGATCGAAGCCATTGCCGCTATATCGATAAATATTGCACTGTCATTCCAACATATCATTTTGTTTAGTTGATTATTTTGTTCATTCATACTATTTATAATTACAATAAAAAGCAACATACTAATCATGTAGACAACATCTCAAATCAAATTGCAAAATGACTATTGTCAATCACAGTACAAAATGATAATTCTTTGTATTTGATGATATAATGAATCTGAACATGTAAATGCAACGTCCTAACTGCACTTGATGGAAACCATATGCATAGTTGTGATTGGGAATTTTAGTCCTTGCCACACATTGAAATGCATGTAAAGGCATCTACAGTTGGGGGCATGTCAAATTGTGATATTTCTATCAAGATTCAAGTGTATAGTTTGACATTCACAAATTGCCTTGTGTTTGCTACAGTTAACAAACTAATCTCACGAAAATTGTTGATGTTTCAACAATTCCTCTCATTACTTATTCTCCGCTTGAAACAATTGGGACTACCCGGGAAAGAAGAGTAGGATCTACTATACCATTTTCCATGTCCACTACATGCATGGCTAATTTCTTCTTTTCTATCCCCATTCCTCATCATGCTTCATCCTTGTTATATTCATGGCTGAGATATTGATATTTAGGAGTCTACTCACTTTCCTGGGTACTCCCAATTGTATGAATTGGAGTTGAACCATGTGTCACCTACACTCTTGCAAGTCATTTTTGACACATCAACAATTTTTGTGACATGATAAGCAATTTGTGCATGTCAAATTCATGGATGAAACATGAGTCCATGAGTTTGACTCAAAAAACTATAAACTTGAATCTAGATAGCAATATCACAAGATAATGAAAAGTTTTGATAATCAAATTTACATAAGTACTCACATGATACATATGCTAAAGATTGCATAGTAGACAATTAAAAATCTGAGCTAAATACAACCATTCATTGTGTCAAAAAAAAAAAGGCAAAATCACAACAACATAATGCATAAGGATATAAAGTTCATTAGCTAGATAAGTTTTTGTAATGATGATGAACATATGGATATCTAGAACCTGAGTATGTATCAACAAAAACATTTACAAAGAAGAGTATTCCAAACATTATGTTAAACAGATAATTTTCATATCTACATTTGATCTAAAGATGACCTAGTTTGTTGACAAAAATGCCAACTCCAAAGAAGTAGTCCATCATAACATTCCTATCGTCACAAATGAAAAAATATTCATTGTGACCATGGAAGATACTCATGTAGTAGTGTAGTCATCATTAGCGCAAGATATATTGAACACCTCCCATGCCTCCACCATTTTATTTTCAAAGCCAACTCTATTATCAAAAATCGAGCCAAGCCTGCCAGAGATAATGTTT
>MU227042.1:159803-184064 GCA_018584345.1 Thuja plicata
GTTCTGATTTTGCATGTGGAGGTTCATCTCAGTCATATCAGCCTACCAGTAAAGTTTCATGGCTAGATCAGGTCTAGTTTTGAAGATATTGAAAATTTTTGGTATTGAAAACAAGGTACAGAAACTTCAAGCTCAGTTTTGAAGGCTTTAGAGGCCCCGAATGAGGTCGAAACTTGGCCGAAATGAAGGTTGCTTAATTCAAATGGTGTAGAGCGCTTCGTGGCATTTCTGAAATAGGGTTATATTAGTCAATCAGGTCAACTGGTGATGACTTATGGTCTCCGGAAGTTGGGCCACCTGAAATAGCAGAAAATAATTTTCCTTCAAAAATTTTGTTCGGGTTTCAAAATTTATTTTGAGCCGACTTTGATGTACTAAAATGAAAAATAAAATAATTCTAAGTTTGGTCGGCCCTAAGGGCTAAATTTCTGGAACCTTCTCGGGTGGTGGAAATTGCCTATCTAAAGAAGGCCCGTAGTGTTGTCTTAGGCAGTTCGGGACAATTCTGGCTAGATCTGGGTAATAATTCGAGGCTTTGTCCTACAGAATATTGTAAGGGGAATGCCCATGTGGCTTTGCATATTGTAATTCTGAAAGTTTGTAATTCCACATTTGTGGAGATAATAAGAAGCCCATTTTTTGTTCTTGCAAATTGTTGTTGCTTCTCTGTTTCTGTTATGTGTTTGTGGCATTAAGGGGAGCACCCTTCATCAATATTTATACAAATCACTGACATTGAATATAAGTGAGATATTAATGCCCTCTAGAAATTCAACTTCGTAGGCATTAGATAAAAAAATTCCTTAAGATCATACATGGACCTATCTTCTTCCATTTTAATTTATTACAGGCTCTTTGGTGTTTGAAAGCCTTAAGAGTTTTTATTTTTCAAAGCATTTAGATCTTTCACATATTCCTCTAGCTTCATTGTCTCCTAAGCATCATCTTCATGGTTTGATATATATACAAATAGTAACCTCATTGTACATTGGTAACCTAATTACTAGATGAGCGACTGCAGTACCCTAGTTTGCATTATTAGATGATCTTGTTTAATTTGTGTTCATTTCATGAAAAGATACATGTAAAGGAAAATAAATTTTTGCATCTAAAGATTACATGTATATACAATATATATGCCAAATAACTTGTATATACTATACAAGGAAAGGAACTGAAAGATAAAATCATCTGGGCTGTCTGAGCATAGCCAACTTTCAGAAGAATATGGAAGAGTACAGGAATACATAAGAGGATGAACATAAATAATAAGGGTACCAGACATTGCCTGAAGTGATGAATTTTTGACTCGGGTACGAATCCAATGTGCTCCTCTGTGATCTAGAACCTACAAGGAAAAGAGAGATGGGGGGTTAGATCAAGAAGATCTAAGAAATGAATGGCATCCTATTACTGATCCTCATCTACAATTATGCATGTGCATAGTCAAGCCATACACTTCTGAAAGAAAAACAATGCTACAGGACATGTGCACTCAGAAGAATGTTGTAGAAAGGAAAGAAGATACCATGTTTTTCCTCATGAAATTATCATAAACAGGGAGTACCACATAGTGAATATCAACAACAAAACAAATAAAGAGATATCAAACACTTCACAAAATTCCTTGAAGGTAATAGAAACAATGCCCTATCTCTCAAATCTCGCTGGTCATCAAGCATTCCAAGTGCAAATATGTAAACAAATGCCAGTATTAAACAGTGAGCTCATAAACAATGCATTATGCCCTAGCTTGCATCCTACGAGACATCAAGACATTTCCTCATGAAATGATCATAAATGGGGAGTACCACATAGTGAATATCAACAGAAAAACAAATAAAGAGAGATCAAACACTTCTCATAATGCCTTGAAGGTAATAGCAATCATGTCCTAGCTCTCAAAGCTCGCGTGTCATCAAGCATTCCATATGCAAAGATGTAAACAATGTCAGTATTAAACAGTGAGCTAATAAACAATGCATGATGCCCTAGCTTGTAGCTTGTGAGCCATCAAGACATTTACTCCTGAAATGATCATCAACGGGGAGTACCACATAGTGAATATAAAAAAAAAAACAAATAAATAGAGATCAAACACTTCACACAATGCTGTGAAGGTAATAGCAATGATGCCCTAGCTCTCAAAGATCATGGGTTATCAAGCATTCAAAATGCAAAGATGTAAACAATGCCAATATTAAAGAGTGAGCTAATAAACAATGCATGATGCCCTAACTTGCAGCCCGCGAGCCATCAGGACATTTCCTCATGAACTGATCATAAACGGGGTGTACCACATAGTGAATATCAACAACAAAACAAATAAAGAGAGATCAAACACTTCACACAATGCCTTGAAGGTAATAGCAATGATGTCATAGCTCTCAAATCTTGTGGGTCGTCAAGCATTTGAAATGCAAAGATGTAAACAATGCCAGTATTAAACAGTGAGCTCATAAACAATGCATGATGCCCTAGCTTGCAGCCCGCGATCCATCAAGACATTTCCAGTATTAACAATGCTAAAAATGTCAGTATTAACATTCATATTGTGCCATTAAATCAACAAATGCCACCAAAATGAAGTTGAGTTAATGAGAATACAAAGCTCGAATGCCTACCTGATCAAGTCGTGGCTACCATATACCAAGATTCCAATCTTCCATAGTTAGGCCCTCTTCACACACAACGATATGTGATCATGCTAAATTAGAAATGAGCCTTTCTTTTTTTTTTGTTTATAATCACGCGGATGTCGCAATTCTGACAGTACCGTCGCTATTACGACAACATCAGGGGCACTTGAAAAAAAACACAAAAAACACACACGAATGGTAGTGCCGTCACAAATTAGCGTCGAAATTTGACCCCAAATGTTGTAGCAATGTAACGTGAGGTGTGTGTATCTTTTAACATACTTCTCCAGCCATAATTCCATATCTTGTCTTTAGCTATAGGTTTATTGCTTTGTAAGGAAACTTGTTCCTATCTGTCTGTTATGACTGAAACTCTTAAATTCATGCAATATCTATTCTAATGAAATTAATTTGTCTGAATTCAACTTCATTATAACTTGAGATGAAATTTATAATTTTGTATCTTTTGATTCCATGGTATAGGGGAATGGTGGAATACAAAACTAGAAGCTGTAATAAATCAGGCCACGGAGACAGGAAGAGCCCCAAATGCATCAAATGCTCACACTATTAATGGGAAACCAAGACTACTTACACTATTAATGGGAAACCAAGGCCTCTCTTTAATTTTTCCAATTAAAGGAAACGACTCTTTTTATTTATTTATATTTCATTTGGTTTTTGGTTATGAATAAGTATCAATATTATCATTTACAAAATAGTGTTACACATATTAAAAAATAACGTGGATAGAGAAATAGTTGCGTGTTTAGATATCATACCGAATTATAGTTTGAAATAGAAAAACATAAACAAAGTTCTTAGGAAACAAGATCAATAGTAGATGGAGAGGTGTATTTATCCCATATATCAACAGGGTCCTTTCAAATTTTTGAGAAAATTGGTAAAATTCCCTTTACATTCAAGTTTGCGTGTTCAAGTGGTTGGTAGAAAATTGGTTGATCTAACAATGCCTGCATACCCTTCCTTTTCATACTAGCAGTAGCACCAAACAACTTGTTGAAGACACACTTGAGGAGGAAGGAAAAATCATTGGTTGAGAATCTGTGCATGTTGCTATCTTTGCTGAAGTTTTTGACAAAAGTTCTGATGATAATGATCTACCTAATGCTAAATACTAGTTGTTTAATTATTTTGGTATTTTTTCTACAGTGTTTGGACTTCAATCTTACTAGACTTGTTGGGTGTGATTTTTCACTCTCTAACATTTTTGTACAAATAATGTCCTACTTTTATTTCAATATTTAAATTTAAAAATAGGGCTAAATGGTCTTTTGACCTGAAGCTGTTGATATCACTATCTTCGCTAATGTTTTAGGTGAAAATTCTGATAATAAACATCCACCCAATGTTTAGTATTAGTTGTTTAATCATATCGGTTTTTTTCCCTTGTTTGGACTTGATGTTATTAGACTTTGTGGGTGTGCCTTTTTTGGGGAACAACACCAGCAGTCATTATAGCCAACATTGTGCACCCTAAGCTTCTAAATGGTACATCAGATTTCAATAATTTTTTTGTTGTTGTCTTCAAATGTTACTTAACTGCTTATAGCTATTTGCTTTGGTTTCTAGGTAGTAAAGATGAATTTTGGGATCCATTATGAACTCAAGTATAAAAAAAAGGTCATTTCAAAGTGTTGTCCAAAACATATTCTCTATTTGACTCAGATCTATGGATTGGCGAGGACACAAATGGGGGACCCTGCTCCAATTAGAATAGTCAACAACATTGTACCAACAAAATTTGAACCTTAATGACAAGAACAACACTTCAAATTGACCATTATAGTATGCCAATATCTACATATTACTTTTATTTCAACCTACAAATAAAAATAAAAAAATGTTTTGTTAGTCTTACTTGTAATATTTGTTTGGTTGTAGCTGCTTATGCTTTGGTTGTAGAGCCTGATAAAAGCTACCTTCTTTTAATAATCAATGTTGCTCTTAATGATCAAGTCTTCTTTAACATAATAAACCATCACTTAAAAGGAGTAGAAGTTGATACAATATACACCAATCCATTCAAGACCATAGTCATTTCCCCTAGCCAAACAACAAATGCTCTCCTCAACAAAAGTAAGAAAATAGGGAGATATTTCATCATAGACAGAACATTCATGGATGCCCCCATTTCAATCAATAAATTAACCTCAACCAGTACACTCCAATACATTAGAACACCCAATGCCTCAAATCCCATAAAACATGTGATCCCTATTATAAATGACACTACTTTCTATACCAAGTTCAACAATTAAATCAAAAGCTTGAACTCTAGTCAATACCTTGGAAAATTCCCACTAACAGTAGATCATAATTTTTTGTTCACAATAGGGATTTTATTGGATAAATGCTCAACTTTTATTAATGGCAGTTGTCCATCTGCTTCAATCAACAATATAAAAAATTTCATTCCCACAAGTGCTCTTCTCCAAGCACATGTTAACATCTGTGGTGTTTTCACTAAAGATTTCCCAGAGAATCCTCCCACTCCCTTCAATTACACAGACATGCCACCAAAGAATCGCTTCACATCAAAATGAACAAGAGTCACTAGTTTAACGTAAAATTCAACAATGCAGTTTGTGCTTCAGGACACTAGTATCCTGACACTGGATAATCATCCAATCCATCTTCATGGTTTCAATTTTATCATTGTTGGAACAAGTTTTGGTAACTAAAACCCTAAGGACCCAACATAATTCAATTTGGTAGGTCCTTCAGAGCATATTACAGTGGGAGTGCCAACATGAGGGTGGAGTGCTATCCAGTCGAGAGCATAATTTAATTTTGGTTTAGCAATTATTCCTTAATTTTGATTTGTTTAGGTGGTTTATATCACATTAATTAATGAAGTCTATTAAAAAAGGTAATGATTTTATGATAAACCATTCTGTTTAAACTTGTCCACGCTATTCATTTTAGTTTTAACTAAGTTAAATCTTTATCATCAACAACCTGATTAAAATATGAAATTTGGCATGTGATTTGAAATACGCGATGAAAGATTATTTTTCTTTCAATTGTTTTCAAGTAGAAATCCTTGCTTTTCTGGATCACTTACATTGTAAGCATTCTAATTTTTCATGTCAATATTTTGTTGGTTTCATTGTGAAGAGAAGCTTCCTTTTTCCACAGGTTGCCTTGTGTATGTTCTGAAGATGTCCTTTATGTCAATAGTAGCCTTTCTTGAATTTGATGATACAGGTCATGCTTTTAATAGAATTGCTTCCAAAATAAAAAATCTCAGCATCACCTTCAGCAGAGATGTGGTATGTTTGGTGATTTTTGTGTCTTTTAATTTTTTGCTTTGTTGCATTTATGAGGCTTTTAGGTTTTAGTTCTTGATGGGAAAAAATGCTAGTATTAAGGAAATAACCTAGTTGTCAATGCAATTGTAGTTAATGAGGTCTTTTTCTGACACTCCTTTTAAATGATACCTTATTTTATAATTTAATTATAAGAATTTCATATTTTCATAGCTTGCATTAATGATTTTCTCCCTTTTCTCGTGATTGAAGAAAAACAATTTATAATTTGTCTTATGGAAAAAAGTGTTTACTTGCTCTTTAAAGAAAGAAAATAAAATTATTTTAATATCCACAAATGACCGAATTACATCAGTGGGACATGAAATTCAATCAAGCGTTAATAGCGATGTAGGAATACCAATTTAATTAAATTGTTTTAGTTGAGCTACGAAACCCTATGAAAGAATACAAAGGCATTAAAGAATACCGATTTGGTTAAGGTGTGTTATTTATGCAGAGTAGGATAGAAGCCACAGGGGTTATAAAACATATCCTACTTACACAACATAGATGCCTCTAGTTGAGACAAATAAAATATAGTGAATTTAATCAGAAAAAATGCCACTAGTTGATGCAAATTTATTGAATTTAATCAGAAAAACAAGCGTCTCTTGTGTCTTTGCTACGATGGTGGGACTATTTTCTTTATATACATTAAATTGTGAACTTCTACAATTGTCTAACTATTGAAAGATAATGTATTTTTGTATTAATCAACTAGGCATACCAACAATTACATACTAAAGAATTGGAGTAGAAACAAAAGTGGCTACTCCAATAATTTTCTATATTCCTCTATTCTAGCTCTTTTTTCAGACATTCATGGAAAACCTATCATACTCTGTGTGAGATCAACATGAGTCATTTAATAATACCTTATTTCTTGGTTTGGTTTCAACCAGCCTATATATTTAGATAGTTTCTTGCCATCCTTAGGGTTTCTAGTGGTCAAAAGTGGTTTGTGGATAGAACCTTGCACATTATCTATTTTATCTCCAGAGATTTCACAAACAATAACTTTGCACTTTTTGATAGCTTTTGTGGAGAGTATAATAGTGGTTGGTTAAATGCACTCTCCACATAACATGAAACAAAAGTGCATTTGCAAACAATCAAACCTTTTACAAGCATTAGAGAAGTCGATGGGCCTGCAAAGAAGTGAACATAAATGATTTTATTCAGTTGTAGCTGCTATCCATTTGTTGTATTGAGACATTATATCTTTTATGAGGTCAAGCTTTGCAACTATTTTCTCCTCGTGGCATGCCCATCCTAGAATGTTGATTCATTGGTAATCTCTTCTATCTAGCCTTCTATTTTTATTAATCGAGCGTGTACTAGTTGCATTTCATTCATGTCCATAAGAAGATCTAATGTAGGAACTATCAAATGTTTTTTGAGTTACAATTCCACATCTGCATTTCATCTAATAACATCTTCGTTGATCTTAAAAGTCTTCTTAGGACTGAAGCCCGACTCTTCTTTTTAGGTTCTTTCGGATCTCATTGCTAAATCATGTGTTTACCAGTCTGGTCACCTTCCACTTGTAAACTATTTGATCCAGTAGTTGAGCTCTCCAACTGTGTAATCAGAATTTCCCTACATTTTCACTAAGATAAATTATAATTCTATCATTGATAACTTATAATTTTATCTATGATAACTTGTTGAAAAGATGATCAGGGAATATATAGAGTTTGAATTATTCATATTTCCTTTCTTATTATCTGTGTAAAGACTTCTTATTCAGATTGCTTGCATTATTATATGTGCAAAAAATTTAATTTTAGAGATATTTGGGTTATTTTAGCTTGTAGTGGAAACAAAAGAACTGTTGATGATGTAGACACTAGTTTGTAAAATTCAAACCCCTAATTTAATGTTAATCTATTGTTATTTGTGACAAGACAATATTTTTTCAGGAATTTTTCAAGGAACTTTCTTGTTGATGATGTAGACACTAGTTTGTAAAATTCAAACCCCTAAATTATTGTTAATCTATTATTATTTGTGACAAGACAATATTTTTCAGGAATTTTTTAAGGAGACTTTCTTGTTGAATTACTTGTCTCTCTATGAAACAACTAATGGAGGCAGGCATTTGCAACAAACAGATTAGAGAAAATATTTTGAAGAATATAATCATTCCTTAAAGGGTGCTAGCTCAATGGAAGAGCACCTGCTTTACAAGTAGGAGGATGATGGTTTGATTCCATCGTGCCTAAAATGAATTTATCAAAATCATAATAGTTTATATTTAACAATACTCAATAAGTTAGATGGAAAACATGTTTGTCTTTATAGAGACAGTATTTTTTTTTTAATTATAGTTATAGTTTCTATAGAGACAAATAAAATTGTCTCTCAAGAGACAATTTTTTATTTTTTATTTTTATTTTTTTATTTTTTCAACTATATTTCAAAAAAAAAG
Source organism: Thuja plicata (assembly GCA_018584345.1). Classification (NCBI taxonomy): domain Eukaryota; kingdom Viridiplantae; phylum Streptophyta; class Pinopsida; order Cupressales; family Cupressaceae; genus Thuja; species Thuja plicata. The sequence goes on from MU227042.1 coordinate 168,209, forward strand.
TATGTCTCCCTCCGATGCTATGATTAGGGCATCTGTCATCGCTGCTGTGATTAGGGCATCTATCACCACTGTTGTGATTAGGGAATCTACCACTGTTGATGTTGCCCTGTCTGACAGTGCTCAGGCTTCTCCTGCCACTGCTGCAACCTCTGTTGATGGAGCACTCTCTGTTAGACGTCAGCCTTCTTGTGGTATGCCTTCCTGCGGTGTGGGTGTTGCGCCTGCAGTGCCTGGTGTGGGGGATGTCACTTTTGAGGAGGATTCAGGGGTTTCAACCTCTGCTTCAGATAGGAAGGGTGGGGTTACAGACCCCCATGTGGTGTTTGTGGAGCCCTCCTCTGCTGCTAGGGCAGATGCTGCATTGAATCTGGGAGAAAACCATGGGCCTGTTCCTGTTTCTAATCCAATTAATATTGTGGTGGATGTGGATGTGGAGGAGGAAATAGACCACAATATCTTTGTGTTTTCTTCCCATGCCTTGATTTTCTGGTTCAGAGGTTTTTGGCCTAGCCTCTCGAAGCTTCATGAATGAATTTATAGTCATTGGGAGCCTATCCTCGTGGATACGATGCATATCTTTCCCTTGGATAAGGGGTATTTTATAGAAAAGTTTGAAGATGTTTTGGACAGAAATAAGTTACTGTGCGAACATCTTTTCAGCTGGGAGGATCGTTTTATGCTCATGGTTAAGCCCTGACATATCGATTTTAACCCTACTTTGGATTCCTTCATCAAGTTTCCTATACAGGTCTATCTTCCTAATCTTCCCCTGTATTTATGGATCGACTCTCTTTTGGAGGGGATTGGTAATGCTCTTGGGGAATTTTTATTGGTGGATGGTGATTCTTCTAACATTCTCCACTCTACTTATGCTCGCATTCTTGTGGATATTGATCCCTCTAAGGATCTTCCTGCGAAGATTGTGATCAACTCCTCTAAAGGAAGATGAAATTAGTCTCTGGATTATGAAGGGATTCCCTTTAGATGCAGAAGGTGTTTTAAAACTGGGCATATGGCTACTCAATGTGGAATGGGTAAAAAGAAAACTAATGCATCTTGGTGGAACGATGCTTCTGCTCAACACTATGCGGTGGAAAAGAAGCTTGTCTCGCCAAATTTTTTTTCACAGGTGGCCTCGTAGGTCTCTCCTCCTCTTGCTGATTTGGTTGTGGCTTTTGAGTGCTCTCTTGTGAATGCCTTCCCGATGATATCATCACCTTTTTTGGTGGGTTTTTGTGTCTTTGGTATCCCCTGGTGTTGCGGGGAGGTGGTTGTTAATGGTTTCGCGGATGTTTCTCCTACTGGTTCTATTGGAACTTTGGCTACCCCTGCTGGTAGCTTTCATCGTTATGGTGTGGTTGATGATCCTCTAAGTTGGTAGGATGAGGCGGCTAGAGTTGAAGAGGGCTGGATTATTGTTAAAGGAAAAAAATTCAAGATGTCATCTTCCTTTGATATGACTCTTCATTCCCATCAGAAGGGTGCTAAAGGTAAATCCTAGATTTGGATTTGTCTTTAGCTTGGGTTTGCATGAAGGTTGTTTCATGCATTGTTTCTCCAAGGTTGTGGGTGCCTATTGTAAAACCCTCACTGTGGTCTTGACTTGTTTCGTTTAGAGGGCATTATTGAATATCTTTTGTGACTATTTTGTATAGGGTTTCGGGGCCCTTTCAAAACTTGCAGTTACCTTAATAAAAAAATAATAGTGTTTTTTATTGTCTTATAAAGACAATTTTTAAGACACTAATTTAAGACATGTGCTTAAAGACAATAGTTAAGACAATACACAAGTTTTATTTTGTCTCAAGTTAAGACAATTTATTTAAAAATTATCTCAAATATTGTTTTAAAACCCCCTCTATGTAGTAGTGTTTCAAAAATATCTACCTCGACATGATAGGGAGGGTGGTTTTAAAGGTTATATAATGTGGATTTACTCCTGTTAATTGCATTTCCTTTTCCTTTTTGGATGTTTGTAAAGTCGATTTAATAAATCTATTTTGTGCATATTATGCAATCATTGAATTTGGTTTGTTTGTCAATCAGTCCATTTGCGTTGTTTGTGTTCCAAACTCTATGTTAATACCGAAACATATGATAATATTTTAAACCGTTATGTGTTTGAAGGCTCCCATTTTAGCGCAATAGTATGGATACTGGAAAATGTTGTTGAATGCAGATTTTTTACCTGCCATATGCATTTTTTGAGACTTTCTAAAGCTTTTGCAATGAAGACATTCTCTATGAATCTTCCATGAGACCGTGTGCCTTTGAGGCATTTTACGAACAAGCCACACACTCTGCGTGCAAACTTCCACCTTTTGGATGCATTCCATTTATGAAGGCTCTTGCAGGTTGTTGAACTTTCATTTACACTTGTTAACTGCAGTTGCTTGAAAGTTTTGAAAAGTGGTTACAAGCTTCTGAAATCAGATTTTCAAAGGTTAAGAATTTGTAACAATAGACATAAAAGTTAGGAATTTTGACTCCCATATGAAAAAGTTAGGATTTGGGTTTTCAAAAGTTAAGGTTTTTTAAATAATGGAACATTAGGATTTTAGGTTAAAAGATATAAAATTTGGGGTTTCAAAGAGGGTTTTCAAAAGTTAAGGTTTTTTAAATAATGGAACATTAGGATTTTAGGTTAAAAGATATAAAATTTGGGGTTGGGGTTCTTTGAAACACAAAATTTAGAGTTTGGAGCAAATAGTTACTAAAGTTGGTGTTTGAAGTTCTATGCGTGTGAAATTTAAGGTTTGAGATTAGATAAGTGCAAAGGTTAAGGTTTTTATTAAAATTTTACCTATAAAGGGGAAAATTACTTGAAAATTTTAAAATTTTTGGGCCTTCAAAAAATTAGGCAACAACTAGCTCTAACTAGGGAGGATGACTATGAAGGACACTGAATGAAACTAGGATCTCTAAAAAACCAGTGCATTATTTGATGAACAATAGTCACAAAGGATAGACAACATCAGGACTAATTGGAGAAACTAGAGACAAGCCAAAAATGAGACCGATACAACAAAAAATTCTACGTAAAATATTTACGTGGTCGGGGAAGCCTACCTTAAAACATCTACATGTGGATTATGTGAACCCATTAATAGGTAGAGGAAAGTAGATTCCATGGTGTAACAATAGGTGACAAGCCTGAAGTACTTTTGAAATCAGATGTATGCTTGCTCTTTGAATTCTAGTCCTTACATTTCTTTCACGTGCAACTTTGTTAGGTGAGGTAACATATCCGAAAAACCATTTCTTATAAAAAAACATATGGATTAGAATCAACTTAACTTCCCTCTACATGTTATGAATTACTTCTTCTTGAATGAGATTAAGTATTAGAATTTCAAGCTTCCTAATGCACCTCTGACAATTAGGATCTACAACTTGGTGGTTTGAATATATTCTCTTTCAAACACTAGATTAACATAAAAGAGATCATAAGAATAAAATTAATTTGTATCCCATATCTCAGGTATACAAGTAAATTTCTTCCATATGCCATATCTGGATTTCTCCATTGATTCCTTGATTCATTTTTGATACCTAACACTCTATTTCTTCCTTGCACATGATTCCCATTGGACCTATCAAACAAGGGTTTAGATTTGACAATTCATGCTCATTATACTTGGGTTGTATCTAGTCATTTTCATCTTTCATCCCTTCTTGAACTTGCATTTGATCTATGTCATCATAAGGATCCAATATAGGTTTTTATTTTTTAGTACATGTATCATATAATAAGTCCATACTATGAGGAGTATTGATCAAATATTGATATTCATGCAAACAACGATCTTTCAAATAAGCATCGTTGCTAAATTATTCATCTCCACATTCTTAATTCTCTTGAGCACAACACATTTCTTTAGGTCTTGGTTCCTTTGTGAGATAAGATGAAACCTTTATGTTATTGTCTAATTCCTCTGAGTGAGGAAATAGAGTATGATTTCCTTTATTTGATCTAATCACTTCATGAACAAATGATCCTCCAGATGTGTGATTTTCTTCTAATAAGGTTTCAAGACTATGAACTAAAGAACGAGAATTTGTTTGGTTACAATAGAAACAATGACTAAGAGGGAAATTTTCATGGAACTGGACACTCTCTTGAAACTCTTTAGCTTTGTGAACATTGACACTTTCCTTGTCCAATTCAAGATGATTTTCAAAAGTCTCACTTATACATGAAAAATCTATATCTCCTTGTGTGCAAGGAAATGTGTACCAAAGGAATGAAAATAACTAATAAAAACAACCTGAACTCAAATACAAAGCACCATACATGATTAGACATAAAGAGGTAATAAACAACAAGAAAGAAAATCCATAATAAACTTTGTTGTAGCCTCTTTCATTCAACGATTTATCCAAGATAGTATGATGGTATGTGTGCTCACGATTTTAACAACATAACAGTAACAAAATGCTCCATATTTTCTCAAGCTTGGGAGAGGATCCTGAAAATGGCTTCAAAAGTTTGCACAAGTATGAAGGGTTCTCAAAGTTGCATAAGTTTTGAGTTACACAAATGAGAGATGACTGGATGAATGAAAGATGGATTGAGGATATGGGAGAGATTTTTTCTTGTGTGTTGATGAGGTTAGGGTATTCCTCATTATGTTGGAGTACAATATCACTGAGAAGGGGGGTGAATCAGTGATATAAAATAATGGATCATTTTTTTTAAAGCCAATTAGAACAACAACTAAAGTAAACTAAATGGAGACAAAAATATGAAACAAGAGTTGCACAATAAAATGTAGCACAAGACATGTCTTGGGTGGAAACCCTCTTGGGGAATGAAACCACTCGAAGTGCCTCACTTTCTTAATTTGAAATATCATTTTACAATTTTCCTCACTGCTTGTACAACTATCTCACTGATAGTCTTTTATGCCTTACTAATTTACAACTCTACTAAACTCTTTCATACATACAGAGTCAGAAAATCCAATTTTGTAGCAATTACCACAACTTGCTACTATACATTATTGAATACATATAATTCTTTGTATCAAAAAATGCATAATATAAAGTTATATCAATTATTCTTTCAATCAGATATTTCTAATCAGTATATCTAATTGTGCACAACTAAAATAAGTGTATATATCATTGAAGATCTCACTTTGTCTGTATAATCTGAATGTCCTTCAATGTTGAATATATATATATATATATATATATATATATATATATAAAATTGATAAATTGATTCATAGAAATCGATTATAACTGATTTTGTGTATCTCATATAACATTAAACATGTTTCCATATGTTGTTGATTTAATATCATGATAATTCATTATTAACCTTATTCAACTTAAATAAAAAACCTTTAGTATGATTCTTTTAAAAACAAATAATAATATCTCTATCGATATTGATCAAACTGAACAACTCTATTTCTTCCTCTAATTTATGTCATAAACTCTTTTAGAAAAGTTGAATAACTTAACTAGAAAAAAACTTCAATAATCATGTATCAACATCTTTTAACATGCATGGTAAGAAGATGTATTCTCTGTGTTTAAACATACACCATATAATCATGACAATGTAAACTTTCACAATGGTAACCTACTCAAGTTCAAGAACAAGAAATATAACATGCACGGTGTAACAATAGACCTCATACTTGGGTTTGACCATACTAACCCACATCACAATGTATGATGAAAATTAGAAATGCAAAAGGTCTATAACATTTATGAAAGAGTATAACTGTAATGTAGGATTTGAGAAATGCAAATCCACAGAACCTGAAGAACACCTGCATGCAAATACTTGTTACAACAAAGAAGCAAAAAGGAGGAAAAAGCAGACCTTAGAATTACTCCAAAATGTGAGAGCAAAAATTGTATTCCAAGTTATGAAAAAAGAATTACAAGGTTCAACCTATAAAAGTGAACAAAACCCTAAAGACTAAAAATCTAGGTTGCACATTCATAACTAATAAAAAAATTAATTATTAATGCACCTAAGAGAAAACTTAAGCACTAAAGAGTAATAAAATAACTTAACTAATTAAATCAACATGATTTAATTAATAAGAAAACTAATGATTACTCTAACACCCCCCTTAAGCCAAGCTCAGGGGGAAAGCTAACCTAGCACAACTATGAAATCAGGAAATGGGTCCCGGCAACAAGGCCTGATCAAGTACCCAATACAAGGAAATCTCTATAAACCGGAGACAAAGGAGAAAACCTAGTGGGAAAAACCCCTCTCCAAAAAGAGATAGAAAAATGTAGAAAAGAAATGTCTCCAGAGACTCTCAAAACCATAAGTACAACTAGCCCCCCATGAGAGAGGGATGAGACACTGAAGGCCCCCAGAATGATAGAACCTCTGTGGAAATTATCGAACCAATGGAACTCCAATGTGGAAGAATCAAAGGGACATAACAACAAGGAAACCCCTGAATGAGAGGTGAAACTAGAAGGTCTAACTGATTCTCAAAGGAGAATACATGAGACTCCTGTAATGGAATCTCCAATGAAGGTGGACCAATAGATGAGCTAAATCTGTCATCTGGGAGGAGATGAATGTCCTCGGATATGCCCTCAATAACTGGAGTAGGTGGCTTGATGTAGGGAGAAACCATAACAGGTACTGTTGAAGAGGAATCATGTTGAACAGATGCAAACTCAATAGGAGGAGGAGGTGTAGAAGCCACAACACTGATCTCAGGAACAACACATAAGTTTAGGTGACTCGAATTTTCTCCTCAATAGGAACTCATGAAGTAAGAAAGTTATTCTCTGACAATGGAGATGGTGGACCAAAATGAGAGAAGGAGTACAAGCGGGTAGCATGATCAACTGTCCCTATGGAAACAATAATGCATGTCATACTATCTCTGATGTGCACTGAATCTGGAGTGAACTCAACTGTCTTCCCTATCCCACTATGAGTAATCTGATAGATAGAGCGAAGGTTAGAGGACAAGGATGGAACACATAGTACATCATGGAATGCACCATCTTCAATATCAATAGAACCTTTCCCACATATAGTCACAACAGTGTTATTCCCCACCAAAATGTGTGGGGTAGGTGAAGCCTCAAAAGATGAGAATAAATCCCGAGAAGATGCCATATGGTGTGAAGCACCTGAATCCAGTAGCCATCTAGAAGAGGGAGAAATAGCCGATGCACATAATGCATGACCCTTTCTATTGTCTGGCCCATTTGTCTGAGAAGATGATGAAGAAGACCAGTGAGAAGAGAAAGAAGGAACATCAATCTTTCTCTTGTGAAGAAGAGTTGTCAAATTAGAAATCTGTTTGGCATATCCATCCACCTTCTTCTGAAAGCACTGAGACTCATCATGATTGGGCTTGTTACAATAAGCACACTTAGGTTTTTTAGTCTTCAATTTCCCCTTATTTGGAGGAGGTGGGTCAAAGGAATGCTGAGAATGAGAATCCTTCTAATACTCTATGGTTAGTGGTACCTGTTTTAGCTTTGGCTTCCATGAAGATGGATGAGTGACCAAAGCATGGCTCATAGAGCCAGAAATACTATCCAACTATTGAATCTTTGACTTCTCTCAAGTCAACTAATCACAGAAGGCCTCAAAGGAAGGCATAGTGTGCCTAGGACCCAAAGCATCCATAGTGGAATAGAAAGTGGAGAAGAAGATCCGAAACTGTCCTCGAAGTTTTCAAAGTATCAGAAAGATACACTCATTATCTGACTTGGTCTTCCCACATCCCTATAAAACTGAATGGAGAGCATTGAACTTCATCAAGAAGTCCTCAATGGTGGAAAAGCTGTCAAGAGACAAGAATGTCCACTCTGCATCAAGCTGAAGTGCCCTGAACTCATTAACTATGCCAAACAAGTCTACAAACTTGTTCCAGATAGCTCAAGGAGTGTTCAAATTCTCCAGGTGAAATAAGAGACTGTTAGAAACATTCAATGCTAGTAAGCCCATGGCTTCATCCATTTTGTTCTTGTGCTGAAGAGCCTCAAAAGGACACTGCAGAACATGTTGGTTCTCATCCAGACAAGACCATAAGCCCCATGACATGAGTAATCTGGTCATGTGCGCTTTCTAGGTATGGTAGTTGTGCGGTGTCAGTCGGGCAACTAAAGGGTCTAACATTGAGAGAAAGAAGACGGAAGTAGAAGGGTCTTTCTGAAGTAAATGATAGAAAGGAAAATGCACCCCCATAATGTAGTATACTAGCCCCCGTATACCAAAAATAACTTAGAGAGCACAAAACACAAGAAGAAAACTTGGTGACCTGATGCAGCAAGGAGGGAAACAGAAGACACAACTTTGATGCTAAAAATCGGTACTCAAATGACCAAATTTTCATATGAAACCCACATAGTGGTCTCTGGCTCAGAAAGAGCTTCCTGACGATATCAATTTTCTAAAAAATGATATCATATGCTCAAGTTATGACCAAAAGACTGACAGGAGGTCAGAAAGAGCAGCTCACTGGAAAAACACAGGCACTGGAAAAAAATTGACATCCAAATGGCCATCGCCAGGCACTGCAAAAAATTTGACGGCCGCTTGATCATCACCAGCCAGTTGCTGATGTCATGATGACATCATAAAAAAAAAACCTATCGCCGAAAAAAGAATTTTTTTTGCCAAAAAATGCTGATGTCACCTATGTAGGGATGATGTTAGCAGGAAGTAGGAGGGTCTTTCTGAAGTAAATGATAGAAAGGAAAATGCACCCCCATAATGTAGTATACTAGCCCCCGTATACCAAAAATAACTTAGAGAGCACAAAACATAAGAAGAAAACCTGGTGACCTGATGCAGCGAGGAGGGAAATGAAAGCCACAACTTTGACACTAAAAATAGGTACTCAAATGACCAAATTTTCATATGAAACGCACATAGTGGTCTCTGGCTCAGAAAGAGCTTCCTGACGATATTAGTTTTCTAAAAAATAATATCATATGCTCAAGTTATGACCAAAAGACTTACAGGAGGTCAAAAAGAGAAACTCACTAGAAAACATAGGCACTGGAAAAAAATTGACATCCAAATGGCCGTCGCCAGGCACTGCAAAAAATTTGACGGTCGTCTGATCGTCACTAGCCATTTGCTGATGTCATGATGATGTCATCATAAAAAACCTATCGCTGAAAAAGGGAAAAAAATTTGCCAAAAAATGCCGATGTCACCTATGCAGGGATGATGTCAGCAGTTGTCACTGTTGGCAGGCGACGCTCGGCGGCGGAGGTGGTGCTCCAACATGGCAGAGGTGGCACATCGGTGGTTGTCAGGCGACGTGGGGGCCACGACGACACTGGAGTGGCACGTTGGCTGTGGGATGGGCGCGGGTGGGCACGGGCGACACGATGGTGGCTCGCGCTGCCTGCGCCAAAAAACCTTTCATTTTTAAATAGTTTTTTGCATTTTTTTCTCGAAGAACGTGCCTAAAGATCATTTTTTTTCTAGAGGTCACGGAGGCCAAAACTGACAAACCTTATATGAAAATATAGGTTTTTGGGTCTTTTGAGAGCCATGGTGAGGTCCGTTTGTGCCCAAAATGCTCCAAAAAATCCTTCACCTTCAGATTAAAGACAAAAACCCTCGAAAAAGCTAAGATTTTCTCCTTCAAATTACTGCTTCAAAAAATACCAGAACATGCAACAACAGTATGGCTCTGATACCATGTAGGATTTGAGAAATGCAAATCCACAAAACCTGAAGAAAACCTACATGCAAATACCTGTTACAAGAGAGAAGCGGAAAGGAGGAAAAAATAGAACTCAAAATTACTCCAAAATGTGAGAAAAAAAATTGTATTCCAAGTTATGAAAAAAGAATTACAAGGTTCAACCTATAAAGGTGAAAAAATCCCTAAAGACTAAAAAGCTAGGTTGCAAATTAATAATTAATAAAAGAATTCATTATTAATGCACCTAAGAGAAAACTTAAGCACTAAAGAGTAATAAAATAACTTAACTAATTTAATCAACATGATTTAATTAATAAGAAAACTAATGATTACTCTAACATGTAACACCAAAACCAAAAGCATATTACAACCCTCAAAAATCTCAAACCCTTGACTAGGGTTATCACCAAAAACACAAGAATGTATGCAATGAATGTCGATTCAAACCCATATGACACGTACCAAAAACTAATAATTAAACAACCATCTCATGTATGCAAGGCATAGGCCGACAAACAACTATATGCAGTGACATATTGAACTCAAGATGCAACACATCAAAACTTCATGGGTTAACCTATAATCAACCCGAGAAGGATTTTATGACAAAAGAAGCATTATAAATATAACATCATCAATGTAAAGATTATTTAACCAAATGAAATAAACCTGTTAATAGAGGGTAAGACAAAAGAAGTATAAACCACAAAGGAAAATAAAAAAGAACACCTCAAAATATCTCGAGCTGAGAATCCATGAAAGATCCTGTGATCTCTGTGGCAAATTATTTCTCGACAACTTGTCTAACCTTCCTTCAACTATAACTACCGTGGCGGCCACCAAAAAAATTTCTCTACAAACAACCTTCTTGGAATGCCTTTCCCTACATGGGCGATGCCCTAGCTTGAAAGAGCTAGGGTTTCAATAAATCAATTTACCATATTCTTTGTGCAATATATGTCGAAATGGCACTAACTATAAACTTTAAGTTTTTCAAATAAAACTGCTGATAAGAGCAGCATCAATGTTGCCATGCACATCACCAAATGAAGGGTACTAGGGGGTCGAGAAAAAGGCCTAACTTAGTAACAGTTTTTAAAAAAAAAACCATGGTCACATTATTTTTGACTTAAACAATAGCCTTTAAAACCATGGTCATGACTTAAACAAATAAATGTTGATTCCATATTTCACATTTTGATGCTTTGTTCATAAGAATGATGCCTTTTGAAAAAAAAAACTGAATAATAAATCATATAAGACTGAATCTAAATGCGTGAATATACTGAACATATTCACGTTCATCAATTGAAAGTATGTAATGTCTGATTATAAACTGAATATTGATCTCAATCACTTGCAAGATAAACATTTATTCAAAGTAGTGCAAAGTTATAGATCATAATGCAGTGATTTCATATTGAACTCAAAAAAGGATTGTTGATGCAATGACACCTTTTGATATGCAACCAAACTAAAGGATGATGCAATGTGTAAAAAATTGAATGTAGATGTACCATAACCTCATGTTACTCATTATTTCCTCATGAATTCACTGATACATTAATTGATCCAAACTGAACTAGAAACATGAAAGATGATGCAATGTAGCTTAAATCTTAGTAGCAAACTGACATGATCAATCTAAATAATACAAGCCTTAATATGTCAAACTGACATGCTTAATATCAAACTGACATGATCAATCATAATACTACCATCCATACTGTTAGTGTATTTGGCAACAAAGACAACAACAAAGGTGAGAGTAACACATTAATGTGAGGTGGTTGAGGGGAGTTGAAAGGGACTTTCCATAAAGGCCATTTATTACTCAAAACCCCAAAGTCAATTGCATTTAAGAAAGCATTAATGAGACCTTTGGTTGAGGATTTGGATGAGAGTTACAATGTTTGATGTTGCTTCCCCAATCCTTATGGTTAGGAATATACACACAATTAGTAAGAGATTATCTTAGTAATAGGTAATTAGGAGGCACATGGATAGTTGAGGATTTGAATGAGAGTTACAATGTTTGATGTTGCTTCCCCAATCCTCATGGTTAGGAATATACACACAATTAGTGAGAGATTATCTTAGTAATAGGTAATTAGGAGGCACATGGATAGATTAGGATTTGGCAAGTGGACGAGGTTAAAGTAGGATGAAAGATTAATTAGGCAAATAGGATATTTACCTAATTAGGATAGGATTAAAGGTGCAAGTGGGAGATTTAGGATTTGGAAAGTGGATGGGATTTTGAATTTCCTTTAATTCAAATAGAGGAAGGTTTATTTAATTAAATGAGATCGGGATTTAGATAATTAAATTAATTAATTTACCTAGAGGGATTAAAAAATGACAGGATTAATAAAATATGCTAGCTTTTTAATGGGCAGGAGGACTATAGAAGATTGGGTTTTGTTCATTTAATTAAATAAATAAAGATGTTTGTTTAATTAAATGGAATCAACGACATTAGATAAATTAAGAAAATTAATTTACCTAGGACTATAGAAGATGTATAATCAATTAAATAAATTAATTGTGTTCAAATTTGGGTGTCTACATTTTGCCCCTCTTCGAAATCGCATTAGAATAATGTCGTTTGAAAGAAAGACAAAATATTGACAGTGCGAAGAAATGACATGTCCCAGATGACAAAAATGAATTAAATTCATTGGATTATGCCCCCCTTAAGAGGGTGGACGAGAGAGAAAAGTGTTTGAGTAGGCTCTCAGAAAGAGAGTGGACTCGATAGAGGAAGCAAAAATAAAAAAACTAGAGTGAAACAAAATTTGTAGGTACGAATGGTGGCGAAAATGGAGTCTATATGAGGAAATGGTGGGCAAATGAAGGTAGAAGGGTGAAAAATAGAGTGTAAAAAGAACCTATAATAGAAAATTTTTTTAACTTTTTAGAAGTCTTTATCACCCACACATTTGAAAATTTGGATTGGAAGAGAGGATAGTGATAGGGAGGAATATGATGGTGTACGAACAACCAAAGAACCCTATGGATCTGATTCGACATGTATGGCGGCGGTGACAACCAGACCTGCGAGTAAGTGCATTGATTTTTTTGCATTTGCACACATCAATGTATGTTTGTCATGGTTGAAAATTGAAAATCAACGGATCTTCCAAAATGGGTTTGGCAGATTCGTCCAACTATGTGCGCAAGTGTGTATAGTGTTTGAGGGTGGGGTAGGTTGTAGATGCGGTGAAGGGGAAAGGGTGACAAAGGGTTTGGGTGTAAGGGAGGGTTATGGGTTTGGCACCCGCGTAGCGGCAGAGCCGCCGCGACACGGAGGGGGCGTGGGAAGAGGTGCTTGGGGAGAGGGGACAACCCATCTGTTGTTGTGTGTGAGGGCATGCGAAGAGGGGACTAGGTGGGGGTAGGAGGGTCGGCACAACGACGCATCCACCGCTACGTCCAGGGAGGGGAAGCGGGCGGTGTGACAACGTATCCGATGTTGCACTGGGAGAGAGGGAAGGGGAAGCGCCTAAAGGCATGGTGGTTGGCCGACGACTTTGCTGGTTCCACACTGGTAGGAGTGCTGAAAAACACGGGGGTTGATTTTATCTTAAAAAAATTACTAATTTGTTAGGCCTAATCATACTTCTAAAATTGAATTGAGAGCCTTTATAAAAAATGTAAACTATCATTGTTTGATGGAGGAGATTTTGTAAAATAATTCAAATGACGCTATTAATTATTTGTAGGAGCATTCACAAGCAAGTGGTCCCATATATTTTGTAATAATAGATACACTTGAAACTTTAAGCTCTAAAGTTCTATGGAGTTGGAGGCCTCATGATTAATTTTTAGGAAGAAAGAATACTAAATGTACAAATACAATATATAGTTAAATCTAAAAATTATTAAACAAAATTTAAAATATTGTAGACAAATGACACATAAGAGCACAATTTAAAAAAAATTGATAAGAAAAGCTTTTAACCTCACCTAAAAAACATCTTTTAAAAATGTAAATTTAAAAGATAAAAAACTTATTATTTTTTTACAATATTATGATATATCATTTAACATTATTTTATTATTATTCATATAGGGGAAAATACCTAATAGTTGAGTGCTCCAATAGTTGTGATAACACTTGTTGAATTAATACCCAATATTTTTGACAATATTGCACCAATAGTTGGACTTTAAAATTGTTATTGTTGATGAGGGCTACCCATAATTGAATGAAATATATTCCTTAGATCTAAAAAGCAACACATTTTGTGATTCTAGATCAACGCACCAATAAAACACGACTTAGTGCACAAGTATCGAGATCACTTTTTTTGGGCCTTTTTGGACACCTTGACAAAACGTATGTTGATGTGGTATTATATTTGATAATGTGGCCTTGAAACCTTACTTATAGACAAGTGACTTGCTCCAAAAAAAAGGATTGATTTGAAATTTTCATATATGATTTTGAAAAGCTCAAAATTAAGGTGCTCAACAATTGAATCCTTTTTCCTTTATAAATTCTACTCTATCAAATTACATCCTAAAACCTATTTTAAAGATAAAGTCTCATCATCATCACAAATCACTGCCCATTTTATTTAACATTATTTGTTAAAAAATAAATAGAATAGTTAAAAGAGAGGTAAAAGAGGATCCAATAGTTGAATAGTTGTACATCTTGACTTTGTATTTTTGCAAATCTTACATAAAAATTTCAAACTATTTTTTATTTTTTACAACTAGGTTCTTGACAAAAACAGGCGGAGTGCTTGTGCAATCATATTTTCCAATAAAAAAATAGGAAATACTTTGTGGTGATAATAATCTATTTAAAGCCACCTCCACTTCACAAAGCACATTATTTATAGCTGGTCTCTTCGGTTTTACCGTTTTTCTCTGCCAAGTCTCCTGACTGATTAAGAAATCGATCATTGCTCCTCCTGCCAGACTGAACAAATCCATTTTCGCTCAGCCTGCTTTACTCGCCGTACAATTGCTCTATCCATTTTTTCCGTGCTACAAATGCAGCGTTTACAAGCAAATTCCCATCTTTTGTGCAATTCATGCGGTAAAGAATTAGGGTTTATTAGGCGCAATGTTAATGTCGCACAATTTCTTTACTGTGACGAATGTGTCAAAGCTCGGAAATTCCACCCCGATCATGATTTCCTGCAAATTTGGGACAAAGATATATTTCTTGAACCTTTTGCGGATTTTGCATTGGAAGGAAGCGATGGAGGAATTTTGAGGGCACATAAGGCCGTTCTGGTATGCTACAAACCCTAGCCATATACAAACCCTAAATCTTAACTCTGTTAAATATTATATTTATCTGTGAGTTTTTGGCAGGCAGGGAAATCCAAATTTTTCAAGACAATGCTGAGAGCAGGAATGTCCGAGTCTGTTAGCGGCAAAGTGAAAATTTCAGATATGACAGCTGGAGAATTGCATCCGCTAATTGATTTTATTGTATACAGCCAGGGTAAAGAAAAGAAGCTTGCAATTTCATGGCGTTGTACTTTACAGAGCTTCTCTTAAGTATGATCTGCCTCTTTTGACGGCTATTTGTGAGCATTTCCTTGAAAATAGTGTGATTAGAGATGTTCGTGGAGTTTTCGAGCTTGCTGTAACTCATGGAGTGGAGAAATTTCAGGAAGCTGTGTTGCCTTTTATTTTCAGCGAAGGGTTTGTTGAAAGCAATCCTCCCGCTTTAGTGACGAAAACCCTGCGAGCGGGTTCCAAGTTCGAATGCTTTGCCGCGTACCGAATGGAGAATTTAAAAGCGGTTTCTTTCCTTATGGAGCAAGCTTTCTATCGAATGACAGGTACACAAACTCCAGAATAAGTGTTTTTCTTGGGTTTAGATATGAATTGAATTGTCTCCTCACAAAAGAAAAATACACACGTTTTTTTCTGTTTTGGTTGTCAGATCATTTTGACGACTCACACAAGGCGGTGGAAGAATCAAACGAAGTGTTGCCTGTAGGTTGAAAAACCACCGTTTCTTTGTCAAGTAATATGAATGTTTTGTTTATTTTATGCCAAGTTATAAACTGGTATCGGCTAAAATATCACTTAGGGCCCGTTTGGCACCTGGAATTAACCTGGAATAGGCAGCCAATAATGCACGAATTAAATAATTCTTTGTTTGGTGCATTTTTTGAATTCTAGAATTAAAAAACTAATCCCCATTTTGGGGC
>MU227042.1:184552-208033 GCA_018584345.1 Thuja plicata
ATCCAAACAGAGAATAGCTTATTCCAGCTTTCATTTTTAGAATTAATTAATTCGAGAATAGGCCCTTATTCTGGAATAGGCCTATTCTGGATAAGTTAATGCCATGCACCAAACGGGCCCTTAAAGAGGACTTTCATTCATATCATACTAATCCTCGTTAACAATTAAATATTTACCTAGGTCGTTTCCAAAATGCATATGAAAGTTTTAAATATAGTTGAATTATTTTGCATGAAGTGTGGAATGCTCGGAGGGAAAATGTGAAACCTATTAAATGATATTAAGAATTATATTAAATGGTTTAATTAATTAAACAAACAATTGTCTTAAATGATTGTTGAAATTATTAAAATAAGTGTATTTATATTGAAAATCTTTAAGGTTTATTTTTTTATTTTTTTATTTACTATAATTTTATAGATTTTCAAATTTCTATACATTTTATTTAAAATGATGAATGTTGAAAAGTTAATGTCTTTTCAGATGTAGTTGATGTTATTTAATTTTATAGAGGTGAAAATTCTTTTTTAAAATTTTAAGGGTTATTTTTAATTTATTTTATTAGATCTTTTATTATTACTTTTTTATTGCATTAAAATTTTATTTTTAAGATTACAAATTTTTCTACCTTTACTTCATATGCATGAATTTTGAAAAGCCAACTTATCTTTTTATTTTGTAATTGATATAATTTAGTTTTAAAGAGGCTGAAATTTATCTTAAAATTTTTAGGATTTTTTTATGATAAATAAAGGGTTGAGGTTGGAAATTTAATGATCAAGCAAAATGTAAACAACAAGATTATCTATGATGTCCAAAATCATTAGCCAAAACAAAAACTAGAGCACCTAAACTATAATAACATCTAAAACTAAGAGATCAGAAAGTTTGGTAAACAAAACTACAAACAATGCAGCCAAACCATTGTTGCAAACATCTAAAGCTACTAATAAAGTTTATGTGAATGGCAATATTATGATCAAAATAACTAAATCCTTATCTGTCCAAATCCTAGAGTAGACTCTCATGCATGCAAATATGATTGCATCTATGATCATTTGTGGGCTTCAACTTGGCCAATCTGCTCTGCCTCCATTGCGGAGGACGTCCCTTCTTCAAACTTGGATGAGGGTGGACCAGAGAAGGCAAAAGATTTCATCTTGGGATCTTGTCCAACTTCTATTCTTTTTGTTTCTCCATTGTTCCACTTTAGACTCTCCTTCCTCCATTGCATTTGAAGAATCTTCACTCCCAAGACTATCCAAATTTTCATCATACTTGTACTTAAAAACTCATTCTTCATCTTCATTTATATTGTTAGGAATAGACTCTCCTAAAACATCAGAAATGCTAATAACTTTATTCAGAATTATTAAACTCCTTTGCATGATGCTTAATCTTAGCTCCTTGAATTCCCTCTCCCACCCAGTCAACACAAAAAAAAAACTTCTAATAGGGTCACCATAGGCGCTTCTTCGAATTTGACCTCCAAAATCTGGGAATCTACCGTCAATTTTCATAATCATTACATAATCCATAGGAAAAAGGATTGTAAGATCTTCATCAATGTTTAAAATTGCATCATGAAGGCTCTATAGGTATTTCTCCTTAAACGAATCTATTGCAAATTTCTTATGCTACAACTATGGCTTCTCCCACCACCAAAATTATGCAAGAAAGCCAAAACATATATCTGAATCAATCCTAAGTCGATTGTTTGTATGCAAATAATTGAAACCTAAATTATTCTTTTGGAATGAACAATTAAACGATACTTATACTTTGATACCTCTTTGATTCTAAAATCTGTAATAGAGTCGTCAAATCTTGTCTGTCTATTGCGAGAAGTGAGCTTGATAGGTGTATCCATTATCAAATTTCATTTCATTTGATTAATCGTTTATCGATAACCAACCCACAAAACCAGAATCAACTAAAGCTACATGCGAGAATGGTGCGTGAAGAAAAGATTTACCTCCTAGAGAGAAAAATATTACTTGAGAAATCTTAAATGCCTCCTCGAAACCCTGAACGCGATTAAGACTTGCTTCATATGCTAACTATACATAATGAGTTGGTGGCTTGAAAGAGACTTGCAAAAACCGAAAAACACCCTTGAATGAAGCTCATCGCCCATGAAGTGTCCTTTCATCTTTCTGTCTGTTAATAAATTATCTGTTTC
The DNA here is from genome assembly GCA_018584345.1 of Thuja plicata. Classification (NCBI taxonomy): domain Eukaryota; kingdom Viridiplantae; phylum Streptophyta; class Pinopsida; order Cupressales; family Cupressaceae; genus Thuja; species Thuja plicata. The sequence goes on from MU227042.1 coordinate 186,735, forward strand.
ATCACCTCAAAAGAAGCTGCATTAATTGCTAAAACGACGCTTCCCTTGCACCTTGCTAAAACCCTATCATGCCATCATTATCTTCAATTTGAGGAATTCGTTATATCCCCTGCTAAATCTAGAGAATCTTTTAAAATTAATCCAACCACTAGCATACTAATTTTAACTCCAAAATAGATGGTCAAAATGTTCCTTACCAAACTTTTTGCTTGTTTTAAAACTATCTCCTAATTATCATCTTTCCTTGCAACTAAAATGGTCGCTTTAACCCAACTTTTTTGAAAAAAATGAACGTTTCCTGTGACTTCCTTGGCATTAAGGGTTCACCCAAAAATTTGAAAATAAAACATTTACTTTGTCTTATATATCAACAAAAACTATCTCCTATTAACTCTATTAGTTTGGGTTCCTTTTGTTCTAGCCATATATGTGCATCAATGATTTCTTTTTGATAAAAGATGTTTTTAATTGCTTAGCCTGCTACATTGTTAATTTGGATATTATCCTTCTTGTATCTCAACAAACAAAATTCCCCTTAATCCAATGAGAAGACCTCCATGAAATATTTACCATCTACTCTTGCATTAGCTAATTCATCTACTAATGTGTTTCCTTCTCTATAAATATCGTTCATTGTCACAATTTCTAATTTTTCAACCAATTCCATAGTTTTATCCAAAATGGATTGCAATCTCTAGTTTGGAATCTTCCTTGTTCTTAGAGTATTTATAGTAATAGTCGAATCCCCTTCTATCTCAACCTTTTCCAGATCCAGTTATAAACATAAAACTAATCCTTCCACTAGGGCTTTGAATTCTAGTATATTATTGGTGTCAATCTCTAAAGGTTTTTCTAATTGTGCAATTATCTTACCATTACATGAACAAATAACACATCTTGCCCCTGAGATCCTTGGATTACCTCTTGATGCTTCATCGAAATTGAGTTTGAACCAACCTTGTTTTGGAGGGCACCATCTGCAGTGTCCTCTATCCTTTTTACTTAAATGATTTATTTTCCCAACAAATATGGGAATTCCGAATCCAAACCAGTGCTTGCACATTTTGTAATCCCAACAAGTATAGTAGTTTGCTTTATTCCTATGAGAGTGCAATCTTGAGTTCATCACTTCTACAATAGTCGCTTCCATTTTATTTATCAACATTTGTCATTCCAGATTTTTCCGTTGAAATATTCTTTGATTTCTTTCCTTCCATATTTCTCACACTACTAAGGAAGGTGAAATAACCCATAGATTACCAAATAGGCTATAATTTTTTATCCTTGGCCATGATTGAAAAAAGTATCATAATATCATTTGTTAATGTTGTTAACCACCCCAATTCAGCCCATAACCATTGCCAACATTTTTGTACGAAGGGACAAGTAAGTAGCATGTGATTAATAGTCTCTTTATTCTTGCCACATAAAGAACATATGGATGGTGTTGACGGGGTTTTGCTGACTGGGTCCGCCAACAGTCATAAGTTGTCACCGGGTTCCGGGGAAATCGGCCAACTCCGCTTGCAAAGGTTGTCCGGGGGAAATAAATCCTCCGGGCCTTCAAGCACCTGGGTGTCGGGTCACGACGGTGCGGGGCTCGGTTGGGAGAGGTGACTGTTTTCAAGGGGGATAGCTGGTTTCTTCAACTCATCTTCTCCGGAGATTCGATCAAGGTAAGGTTTTCCCGAGCGTTCTGTACTTAGCAAATAAAACGAAAAAGATCCTGCAAGGTTAGAAGCATTTTATCTAACTATAGTCATGTCTAAATATCCGGAACATCAATAATACTCTGGTAAACTACACTAAATACCGAAGAAACACATAACCATCAGCTAGCATTCTATTAGTAGCGGGAATAAAGAGGTCGTTAATCTACTTTAACATACCAGAGTAGAAGACATAAAGAACATCAAAGCATGAAATACCATTAACTCAGAAGCAGGAATGTCAACAACATCATTGCCACAAATTCTTCCTTCTTCATTAACATTCGATCTAGCAAGCACTGGTGCGTGATACAATAGTGGCTCCAGGGGAGCATCTAACTATCAAGAACAGAACACAAGAGCATTGAGCTCTGTAACTAAAATGAGAAATTACTTTGGTATTGCTATGGACAACAAAATCATCAATTTCGCCGACCCTTAGAAATGGGTCGATTTGCCTATTTATACAACTCTTCGTTAACCCTAACCCTATTTACATCAAGCTTTAATAAAATACAATATCTGGGGGCCGGTACTACCTGCGCCACCCTACAAAAGACCTGGAGACGGAATAGGTCTACCATGTCAGAAGAATAAGACAAGGATATGCAGCGGAAGAATCAGTCTCGAGAAGAGAGCCAGAGAGGAGAAAGAAGAAAGTAGGTCCCCCGGGGACCGAGGCTACATGCCTCATAAATGGGAAATGCGGTGCCCTGTCTCCAATGTGCCAGATGTCCCCTCGAACGACGCCTTGAGAAGACCACCCTGTCAGAAAACCAATTGCCAAGTCGACGCCCCATGATGTGGCCAACTACCCTCTGACAGTCTTATTAACCACCTCTGAAAGTGACCGGTCGGCCTCGGGGACCGGGACACAGATCACTTTAAAGAATACAAAACTTTGGATCCGGGACTCCGGGATCTGGGAACTTGCGTCCCAAAAAGAACAAAGAATACTCAATGTGAGTTTTTCCCCGGCCTCCGGAGAAAGCTCAAGGTTTCTTATTATCGTTGAAGGCCTGAAGGAGGCGAAAAATGCCATCCTCATCTATCTCTTTTAGGTTGGCCCTTCTGTGCCTGGCCACTTCAACTTGTTCCCCCAGGTCCGGAACATTTTCTTTAAATTCGTCTACCATTCTTGCAGTGTCATGACCCTTAAGTATCATCTTAGTTAGCTTCATCATCTGGGCCCCATCTATCCCCTCCGGAGACTGATACTGAGATTTCATTATCTCATCAAAACTCCCCAAAACTGAATCCTCGGGGGGATAAGTATCTGTACTAAGGGGATCAGCCCCGGAAGCCTTTATTACAAAAGACTTGTATAAATTAGAAGAATATTTTACAGCGTTTACCTTTTCCTGCAAGGACTCTACCAGTTGCTTGGTCACCTCCAATGTGAGGTCAAGTCTGGAGTGTTGAGTTCTCACAAAATCAAATGATTCCTCACCCAGAATTCCAGATTCGGAAATTATGTCTTCTCCCAAGGTGAGGAGCTCTTCGAGCTCCACCTTCCACGCTTGGTAATTTTCAGCGTCACTCTCCCACTGCTCAATGAATGCTTCCGCTTGATGAATAATTTGCCGGGCTGTGTATAAGTCCGGGAGAGTGGACGCAAGGAAACGCCGGGTGTTTCCTATCTGTAGGGCGACCCATTCGTCTACTGCCTGGGCCTTCTTTTTCATTACCCGCAAGGAGTCTATGTCACTCTGCGATATTTCCTTTGATGTGGAGGTCTCTGGAGGGGTGACATTAATGGGTCTGGCCAACTCAGTAAGCAACCCCATAAGGTTTGCGTTCTTTTCTTTCTCAGCCTTGAGCCTCTGGGCCTCTTTTTCATATCGGGCTTCAACTGCCCTTGCTGCCTCCTTAAGCAAGTCAACCTCACCTTGCTTTCCCCTTTTGCCTAGGGATACCTCCACAATGTTGTAATCTACAGGGTCTGCGGTTGCTTCATCGGCGTCTGGGGGAGGTGTTGCCACAATGGCAACTGTCTCTCCGCCTGGCCCAATTCGTAGAGTATGAACTGTCCAGGCCTTCTTTGCCTTTGGCGGGGCCTGAGCTAGGGCCATCATTTCGGCCAGGGAGGGAGGAATCACTGGAGCAGACTGAGCTTTTCTCTTTTTGCTCTCTACCAGCCACTGAGGTGGGAGAGGCGGCCTTCCTGCCAGAATTTGTTCTCCCGATTCTCTCCCAGTGTCCGATGGCTGTTGTTCTTCTTCAATGTGAATTTCATCCATTCCCTTCCCTGCCTCAACTTCTTCTGCAGCAGTATTTTCAATCTCCATCTCCTCAGCCTTATCCTATATGTCTATTGCTGGGTCTAGACCTTGGTAGGCTTCTTCGGGGATTTCTTCTTCAAGCTGCTTCTCTCCTTCTTCTTCTTCTGCCAGAATTTCTTCTTCTGTTGGTAGTGGGGGAGGTATCGGGCCAAGATTTAGAGTTTGGGCCGCTGTGATAACCTGCCCGAAGGTTGCCCCCGAGAGTGGCCTTGGGAACGTGGCGGCTGGGTTTATGATTATTCCCGAAGGTCCGGTTCCCCCAGCGGGTTCCATTTGTTCACCTAGCTTTAGTTGGTCCACTCCCGGACCTTGCATCTCTTGAGCCCCGAAAATAATCTCCGGTTCTAGCTCCTTTTCTTGTTCTTGCTGCTCTTGCCCTGCAGCTTCTTGTTCTGCAGCCTCTGGTTCTATCTCTGGGACTTCCGCCCCTGCTTGCGTATCGTCACCCTGTAAGTTGCCGAGATCATCGGCCGTAAACACATCAAATTCTTCTTCAGGAGGGGGACTAGCCGGGACCTCTGCAAGCTCCATTTCTTTCTCCGGCTCCGGGGAACTGGAATAAAGAATCTCCACTTCTCGGGGGAGGGACGCCGCTGGCGCTGGTTCTGCCTTGGGCTGTTTTATGTGTTTCCTCTTCCTCCGTGTTACCAGAGGGGGTCCCGCATCTTTTATTGCCGCTGCTTCCAGCGGATCCACCCCCGTCGCTTTGACCATTAAGGCTGCCAATGACGGGGAGGAAGGAGGGCGGAGTGGCCCGGTCATCAATGGTGGGGTGGCCAGCTTCGTAATTAACTGTTCTCTCATTTGCTGGGAAGCTGCCACCGATTGCTTTATTTGATCCGCAATGGGGACTTCTTGCGCGGAAGGGGTTGTAGCTATTTTCTTCCCTTTGTCTGCACCTTGCGAAGAAGTCCCAGCCCCCGGGGTTAATCTTGGTACTGGTGATGGAGTTGGCTTTGGTGCCGGCTGGGCTGTCCGGCGAGTACTCCCGGGGCACACTTTCTTGAAGTAGGCGTGGCTTCGCTCTACTACTTCCCGGGTGAAGTCTTCAATTGTGGGCTCTTCCTGGGCTGCCCAATTTACCGGTGGAAGGGCTCTTTTGTCGATCCCCTTTTCTTTGTACTAGGGATCTTCGGTGGGGGCGGCGTCTGAGAAGTCGGCTGGGAATTTCCAGAGCCGGAGCTTCTGCATCATTCCGGCTGTCATCCTGACATAGTGCCTGCTCCGCACCTCCACATCATCTTGGCAATATGCCCAGAAATCCTCCATATGTATTCGATGGGGCTTTGAAGCCCGGGGCAGTGCCGTTGCAATTCGGCCATGCGGATCAAAATTCTTCCGCGCCAGATAGAACTCTTGTAAGTTGTAGCTTTTTAACTCATTGTCTGCCTCCTTTGCGGCGGCCAGACTGCATGTGTAGTTCCCACATGAGATTGGGAATGAGACGTTTGGGACCTTCTTGAGGGCCAAGAAGGCGTGCAGCTCCATTATTTGCCGGCAATATTCCAGCAGCACGATCTTGTCCCCACAATGCCTGGGCAACAAGTAGGGTTTCCCAGAGAATCCGGCGACCCTAATGTACGAGTGCTGTTGGAACTGAACATAGTAGTGCCCATAACTACTAACCAATTTCATCGCCTTAGTTGACAGGCGGTATCCGGCATCCCGGGTGGGTGTAAGCAGATGGTAGTAAACAAACACGTCGTTTACTCGGCAGAAATTGGCTTCCTATTGAATTTGTGGGAAATGGTCCCACGGCGCCTTTTGTCCCGGGCCAATCCCGAGTACTCTGTCAGTGAGCAGGCCGTGAGAGTGGGGCCTTTGTTGCACCAGGGCCCAGAAAACGTAAGAAGACATAGAGAACTTCTTCTTTTGGTTCAGTTGCCGGAACCCGGAATCGACGTGATTGGAAATTATGGTGGCCCAGTCGAAGAATCCTTCCTTGGTGGTGATGCCAAGGAGGAAATAATACATCCATTTTGCAAATTCCTGGGCGGAGGGTTGCCCGAAGACCCGGGCCAATGCTATCATCCCCATCTGGATGCTCTCTTTGAATTCAGAGCGGGGAATCTCTATCTTCTTTCTTTTTGGGTCCCTCTTTGGGACCTTGAGCCAATGGGTATTCATGTATACCCGGGCAGCATCCTCCAGTTGTGTGAACTGCTTCAAGGCATCAGTCCTTGTGACCACCGAGGCCTTGGCAAATTGTGGGATCCCGAGGCTTGCTTGGAAGGTGACTGGGTCGAGAGACACCAGTGGAGTGGGGTATCCTGTGGGCTCCGTGGGTGCGAGCATGACGGCCCAGACAGAAGAGTTGTAGTGGCTCACTAATGTTAGGATAAGCTCCAGAGATTGCACGTAGCATGGGAAACAGGCTGCCCAGAGGATTCTAGATTTCCCGAAGTTGATTGCCAATGGATCTCCAGCCTGTCGCTGGATGTGCATGATCTTTACCAAGGCCTGCATTTCTGCCCAAGTCCCGACACTGGTGTCGGTCATCAGTTTTACCTTGGACTCAATCTTTGAGCCCACAATCTCATTATCTTGTACAAAATTCATTGTGAGGGGCAGCTTTGCCAGGGCCTTCTCCATTTTTGACTTTGCGGTGGCCCTAGTCTCTGTTGCGGTTGGCAGTTCCGGGCTTCCGGGTGGAGATGATGCGGACGCTTCAGACATGTTCGGAATATGAAGTCCGGGGACCTGCGAGACAAGACGATTGTCAGAATACACTTATTAAAATAATTATTCCGGGACCCGGAGAACTTACCACCATGGTGTTTTGGCTTCCTGAAAAGTTAGTATCATGCAAAGGCAACCGAAAAGCAAAACACTGAAAACTTCGGGAATCTTTACTACACATCCGGGTCTGGGGATTTTATCACACTTGGTAAGGACACAGGATGGGTGGTGGTAAAAGGCCGAGGTCTGGAGAAATGACCGTTAGCAAAGACGTGTGAAAAGGCAAGTTGCCAAGCCCATGTGGGCGTCACATGTGTTGGCATTAAATGGATGTGATGGCAATGACGGCGGAGCCAACTGTCTGAACGCGCGAAAAGGGAAAGCCACTTGGCTGGAAGTAATTGCGCGCATGGGAAATAAATGAGGCTCTAACAGCCTTGATGGAGGAGAGAGAAAACCGCCTGTTTGAAACCGGCCGAGAGCCGAGTTTCAAACAGGTGGTTTTCTGCCTCGAACTAAGCTCGGAGGCGAGAAAACCAGAAGCAAAGGCGACTCAACCAGCTTGTCAAGCCACCTGGAAGGATATACATGGAGCCAAGGGATATATACATGAAAATGAGGAGATATATACAAGGGTTACATACAGCTATGTACCTATATACATGAATATACATCCCGGGTCGACGCCCGCGGGAGGACCAGACAAAGCAAGATGCATATATACACCCATTTACATTATCTACGCAATTTACATAATTTATAGACAAACGACCTCCGCACAGAGGGCGGACAACCCTCTGGCAGAGCCAACCCACCAACGGGCGGCAAAACCAGAAGACCACAAACCAGACAAGACAGAAGCAAAACAAAACGAAAACAAACAAAACCAAGCAAACCCAGAAGAAAACCAGAAAGAGGAAGCAAAATAGGGAGGGGGGAAGGTAGAAACACCAACCTGAGGATGCAGAAGGCGGAGGAGGAATGATTACCGAGGGAACTCTGCAACAACCCGAGTCGTCAAACTATCAGAATCACCACTCCGAAGCGCTTGCACTTGCCTGAGAACGACAGATGGTGTTAAGCTTTGATTATTACTAACTCTCTGCAAATGCTCTGCTAATTGCTTTGAAAACGCTCTTTAATTCGCTTTAAGTGCTCGAAGGTTTTAATCGCGGTAAGTGTGAAAATGACAGGTAAGTTCTATTTATACCCGCGATAAAGCAATCCTTCTCCTCCAGCAATTCCTAGACGGGCGAAACCTCCGGACTCCGGGCCTAGGGATTCCTTGTGATGATACTCTTAAGAACATCATGGCGAAGAATCTCGGAGTCCGGAATCAGGCTTCCAACAAAGACAACCTCCGGGACCGGAATCCTGGAGGAGAAAACCAACAAACAAAACAACACACCAGGGAAGAAAACCCCGGAGAGAGAAAGAGAGAAGAAAGAAAAAGAAAGACAAGGCAAAACCGCAAGCAAAAAGCAAACCAAAGCAAAAAAAAGGGGGACCCAACATTTTGCACACAAAATGTAGGGACGGGGATGCAGGGCATAACAGATGGTCCTTGGAAACCAATCTTTTTGAGCCAATCTGTTGTTAAGATCTTACCTTGTAGAGATACCCATGTAAATATACCTACCTTTGGCATGCATAATTTATTCCAGCATAAATGAATTGGGATTTTTGTTTCATTCATGCCTTTCTCTTGTGGGACTATATTATAACCATCATTCATGCATTATGAATCCCAGTCTTGGAACCATTGCATATGATTTCATCATTGCCTTGCTTGAAGGAGATAGATCTGCTTTTCAAAATTGTTCTAAGTTTATCAATCTCTTGTGGTGGTAAATTTAACTCTTCAAAGTCCCTCGATTGTCATTTGTGAGAGAAATTGGGAACTAAAATTATGTAATCTCTTACATGATGCCCCCAAGTTTGTTCACAAATGTGTTTGATTCTACCCGTCTCCATTTGATTGCTTATAATTGGGTAACCTCCCCAAGAGTCCTATCAGAATAATGCTTTCCTTCCATCCATTATGTTCCATGAGAGTTGATTTAATATAATATCACTACATTTGGACATCAAATTCCATATACGAGATCCCCTTGGGAAATTGGTTCTTTTGAATATTTCTTCATCTTTTGGATCTGTAATTTATTTATCTTTAATAATCTTAACCCACTTGAGTCACAATTCCTTGTAGAGTTTCCAAAACAATTTTTTTCCTAACACTTTATTCTACTATAATTGATTCTTAATTCTAGTTCCTCCAGACTTAATAGGTCTACATATTTTATCCCATGAAATGAGAGCATATTTTTTCTTTAAATCTGTACCTTGCCATAAAAAGGCTCTCATTTTCTTCACTAAATTGACATAAGCCCCACATGGAAATTATATACATGACATTAAATAAATGGGGATCACTAACAAGGTTTCCTTCAACATTACGATCCTACCTACTCAAGATAACCACTTAGTTTTCAACGATTCCAATTTCCTATCCATCTTTTCTCCTATTGACTTCCAAGCCACAATCATTATTAGGTTTTTATCTAGAGGAATTCCTTGATAGGAGAAAGGTAACTTTCCTTCCTTAAATCCCAATAGATCTAAGACTTGTTTCTGTACTCTTTATTTAACAAAGAAGAAAACTATTTGTGATTTGTCTTGATTGACAAGTTATCCTGAATCTTTAGAATATAACTTTAGGATATTTTTCAAGTGTAGAGCCTCCCTTTTACTTCCTCGACCAAACAACATTGTATCATTTGCAAATTTTTGGTGAGTCACTACTAGAACAACTCAGTAGTTACTATGACCCCTTTCAAGATTTAATTTTTTTAAAAACTATTCAACTTCCTTCCCAATGCCTCAACCATAATAATAAATAAAAATGGGGAAAGAGGATCCCCTTGTTGAATCCCTCTTGAACATTCAAAAACACCATGAGGATTTACATTTATTAAAATTGAGAATCTTAGACTACATATACAATAGAATATCAAGTTAATCCAAGCTTTGCAGAAACCAAAACCTTTCATGCATTTACAAAGAAATCTCCAATTAAATTTTTCATAAGATTTGTTAATGTCTAATTTGATAATCATATTTGATTCCTTTGTCTTTTGGATTGAATGTATCACTTCTTGGAGATTGATTACCCCATAAAAAAATGATCTTCCTGGTACATATCATGTTTGTTCCTCTAATATTATTGATGGAAGAAGAGTTTTTAATCTATTGGCTTTTGCTTTAGCTAAAATTTTAAAATGGTGTTGCATAGAGAAATTGATTTGACTTGATCTAACAACATCGTTTTCTCCTTCTTTGGGATAAGTACTATGAATGTGTTATTAATTTCTCTTAAGAACCTCATCGAGCTTCTTGTTGCTTCTAATGCTTCAATCAATTCTGATCCTAAAATTGACCAACACTTTTGAAATAAACCTACTGGGAATCCATTCAATCCTGGCGCCTTATATAGATAAAGCTAGTTTAAGGCCTTATGGATTTCTTCTTCTGAGAATTCGGCTGTCAACATTTTGTTATCTTTCTCTAAAATTAGCTGAGGAATATCCTTTGTACTATCCTAAAAGGTTAGCACCCATAATTGGATGCTCTATTAGGTCCTATTAGGTCCCATTTTGGTGCTTTCAAGGTCTGAATGCCTGTTATGTTTGATCCTAACAACCTGCTTTTTCTCCTCCCACATCTTTTCACCCACCTTGAAACCCAGTCCAATTTTGGGGCCATTCTCTTAGGTATAGAACATTTCAAACATTTTGTATCTTACTTTTTGGCGTAAATTTGACCTGGAGCCCTATGTTGAGATTTAAGTCAGAAATTTGGTCCCGTGGTTGGCCTGGCTTATTTTTTAATCCTAAAATGTAGGATTAAGTATATAAACATCCTATCTCTCCTCATTTTGACATCTAACATTATAACCAAACAATCAAGCTATCAAGTTTTCAAGCAATCAAGATCATTTAGATTCAAGATTTAAAGGCAAGCATCCAAGATCTAGTTTCTCCCAGTCTCCAATTATTCAAGTCATTTCATTCCAAGGAAATCTTCTCCAATTGAATAAATTTTCTCTCTCATTATGACCAAGTAGGGGAGTTTTATGCAAGGTGAATCAAACATTTACATTTTTACATACTTTCCTTTATGAAATCTCATTTCATTTTCAATTTTAATTCCTAAATAGGGGTTTGACCAATGCAAACCCCTTTTACCCAACCTTTTCTTCATTTTTTTGTGTGCAAGAATAGGTTATGAAGCTATCAGACAAAATTCAGAACTGTCGAAGGACCCCTGAAAGTTGGAGGCAAAAACACCTAGAATAGAACATTTTAAACATTTTGTTCCTAGGTATAGAACATTTGAAACATTTTTTACCCTGCAACTTGGGCTCATATTTCACCTATAGGTCAGTTCTGCTTTCTGGATCTCATTTGTATACATTATAGGTTTATGGTAGTTTATATCAATCTATTATTTCTAGTTTTTCATCTACTTTCCTAATTTGTCTTCTATATTTCATCTTTTCTATCTTTTCCATTTTCAACAATTCTATATTTAGCGAAGGATCAATGTTCCAGTTATCTCTTGAGGTCTTCTTAAGCCTATTGGGTCATCTTCCTTCCAAATGTGCAATTTTCAAAAAGAGGAGTAATCAACCTTTTTTCCTTTTCTTTATTTTTTATATTTTTCATTTTGGTGAACCCGACTCATAAAATTCCCAATCTGATTTGGTATCTAGATCTCCTTTATATGTGTTGTATTAATAAAGATTGATATTAGATCTTCATATTTTATTTGATGGTTAGATGCATTTTTCATTAAATGTACTACTGTGCTTAGTTGATTTTCATATCTCTTTAAAAGTTCATATTTACATTAGATCTATCTATCTTTCATTTTCTTGTGCATGAGTGTTATTACATTGAGTCCTACCTATAACATTCTAGTTAGGAGAAGTCATAGAATTATGGGTTCCCTTGATCCTGAGTCCTTTATGTTTCCTAGGAATCTTGACGAGACTAACATGCCCACTAATGATATTAATGGACTATTGTTGAGAACAAATCTTCCCACTCTTCTCATGATGAAGACGAGACCTTAAGAGTTCCTCCTATGCAAGTGAAAAATCTTTTCGATGACTCTGAAAAATTTGAGCAATGGTTAGGACGAGAGAACTCCAATGTTGAGGTCATTTCCATAGTAGAGGGTTTGAGGAAGATAATTCATAATGATGAACTCTATGTTTATGAGTTTGATGAATGGTGTGTTCCGCACCTATCTTGGTTGTTTTGTCCTTGTGTTTCTGGATGACATTTTAGTGTATTTGAGGACTATGGAGGAGCATGAGGGCCATTTGTATTAGGTTTTATACTATCTACGTGACCATCTGTTGTTTGGAAACCTAGATAAATGTGAGTTCTTCTAGATTAAGGTAAGGTATTTGAGCCATATCATCTCTAGAGAGGGTATTTATGTGATCTAGGCCATTATGGATTGACCAGCACCGACCAGTGTTCCGTAGGTTCGTAGTTTCATGGGTTTGGTGGGTTATTATTGCTTATTCATGAAGGACTTTTCTTGACTAGCTCATCCTATCACTTCTCTTTAGAGGAGAGGGAAGAAGTTATTTTGTGCACACATTGTGAGTCAACGTTTTAGGCTCTTAAAAAGAATTTTACTAGTGCACATATCTTGGCAGTGTCAGATCCTGGAGGTGAGTTGATGGTGTGCATTGATGCATCGTTGGAGGGTGTGGGGGCAGTTCTTATGTAGGAGGGACAAGTGATGAAATATGAGTCTTAGAATCTCAAGGATCATGAGCTGAACTACCCCACCCACAATTTGGAGTTAGCAGTGGTTGTACATGCAATAGTGCGTTGGAGACATTTTCTTTTGGGTCACAGGTTTGAGTTGCATAATGTTCATTGTAGCTTGTAGCATGTCTTTTCTTAGCCAAACATGAATGTACGAAAACCTTGTTGGATCGAATTCCTTTGTGAGTATGATTTTGATGTTCATTACATCAAGGGGAAAGCGAATGTTGTTGTGAATGCCTTGAGAAGGAGAACGCATGAGATCTCTATTTTATCTCTAGGTGTAGATTTATGCAGCCGTATTCTAGAGGTTTTACTTGATGAACTTGGTATCAGGAAGTTAGAGTGGAGATTGAGTCCGGGCATACCCTTGTGGGTCATTTTTTAGGTTACTCTTTGGATTCAGATGGACATTTGCGGCACCATGGGTGTATTTATGTGTCTGTGTCAAGTGATCTTCATTCATTGGTTTTGTCTAAGGGACATCATGCACCATATTCTGCACATCCTGATGTCAAGAAGATGCATGCCAACCTTAAATAGTTTTACTTTTGGGATGGGATGAGACATGATTTTTCCAATTTCATGGCTATATGTCTTGAGGATTAGAGAGTGAAGGTAGAACATCAGCATTTGAAGGTCTTTTTTAGCCGCATTCCATTCCTGAGTGTAAGTGGGACACTATATCGATTGATTCATTAACGGGATACCTATGTCCTTACATTTTCATGATGTTATTATGGTTGTTGTGGAAAAGTTGAGACAATATATTCCCGATGTGACCCATGTTCTTGATTGGGGTGATTTATAGATAGAGGATGGGCAGTTTTCTTTGGAGCCCATCCGCATTATTTAGCATCAAAGGCTGGCCCTTAGGGGTTGATACATAGAGTAGGTAAGGGTCCAATGGGATCCAAGCGATGAGACTTCAGCTACTTGGGAGGATGCTTCACAATTGAGAGTTTTGTACCCCTATCTTTTTATAGGATTCCAATAGTAATCCAAGGGCTAGGGGAGGATGTAATGCCTCTTGTGGTTGCAATATATTCCATGTTAGTTTGATTTGAGATATACTCTAGTTATGTTGTTGTGATTATCTGCATTGTGAGATGCATTTGATGTCCATACTTTATTTTGGTTGTCAGTATCTTAGCTATGATAGATGGTTAGATTATGTTGTCGTTTACAGTCTTGATCATATCTGCATATTGATGTTATTGTTGTGACATGATGCTTCATGATGATATCCGTTGTATTTTACATTTGAGATCACTGGATTTTATATGTAGATGATGATTATATTTGATTTTGGGTTTATTAAGTCATATATATTGTTGGGTATTTCAATTGCTCTCTTTCATTGGTATATGCTCATATTTACATAAATGACATTTTAATGCTTTATATTTAAATGAAATATTTAATTTAAATGATATGATGTTCACTATTATGCCCATTTACTTGGTTATGATTTATACTTGATGTGGTCATAGAAAGTGAGACGAAGTCATAGTTACTCCTTTGTGAGGTCCACACGATGTCTCGTTCTCCTTCGTTGTTTGATATTATGTATGTTCATGTGCTTCAGCTATTTATACTGTGAGCATCTACACTTGATGTTTGCGTGTTTCAATGAACATGTACTAGGCACATTCTACCTGAGTTGCAAGATTTGAGTGTGTCTATATCCCAGCAATGACACAAGAGATAGTTTCACCGACCTTTCATTATTGATCCAATATCATTCTCATATGAATGATGTACCCGTGATTATATTATTATCCCTCTGGTACATGTTGGTAAATTTGGATTTCATAATGCATATTGTGTTAGACCCGTGAGCGTGTCTATGCATTTAGTGTTCTACAATTGTCGCAAATGATATAGATTTAAATGTTGATTTATTGTGTTTGGGTAATTTAATATTTCAAATTACCGACTAATTTTCCGTAATTGAATTCCGTGTTATTGGAATTGATTTATTTGATTTTGGGGAAAAGTCTATAGTTGATTTAATTTATTTAAGTGATTTATTTTATAACTCATTTTTGGAAAAAGTGAATTATATGGGACGAATTAGACTTATTCCTTGCTTGTCTATTTTGGTAATTGATGATTTTGCTCCAAATTTGTGTGGAGAAAATTGATGTTTTCCTTGTTGGGCTTGATCCACACGTTGGATCCACGTGGGTAGCGGCTCGTTGGAATTGTGCTGCAATTTCTCTTGTTCCTGTGGAGCCATTTGTGATCCCACATAGTTTTTTATTTCTTCTTTCAGTTTCAACATTTTTTATACATAGGTAGGGCTCTCATGTTTTTATACATACCTTGTCCATTTCATTTCATTTTTGTTCGATTTGCATTATGGGAGGTTAATTAGTAGTTTCCCGACATTTCTTTCAATTTATTTCACCTATTTGGGTTTGTACATGTTTATGAGGGTTTTTGTTTGAATTTTTCCACCATGAGGCCGTTGTTTTCCCCAATGATTTTAGAATTATTGGATTTTTTGGTTAGTTAGACCAGAAGGGAAAATAGGTTTTAATTTCATAGCTTTGCTTCAAGTTTGAATTATGGGCTTTTTTGTGGATGCATCATTTTGCGTGTCACCTAGATTTTCCATTTGGCATGTTTGGTATGTTTCAAACATTGGATTGTATTATCCTCCATGTTTGCGACCATCCTATGGTTTTACTTTGTGATTTTCAAATTTTTGGACGAATCTGTACTCGTGGCAAAGTGTCCAACTAAGTGTGTTGTGAGGGCTTGTTATTGCTTTTCCTTCCCTGTGATTTCAGCTCGATGCTTGATTTGAGATCATATATTGATTTGGTCATGCCAGTGTTTGAGACCACATCACGTGCACATTAATTATGCCATTTCAAGACCCTGAGGGACCCACACTCCTGGTTTGAGACCAATTGAGTCCCATGTTACCAGGTTTTTTGGTTTATGACTGAGGGTCTTTCATGTTTTTTGCCTTATTGCTTGGTTTTCTTTGTGGTTCATTGTAGAACAAGATGATCCTAGTGTTTGGGTAGTAGATTGGAGTGACTCCTTACGTGGACCCCAGCCCCCAAGTGGATGACACAATACACAAGAAGGAATTTTCTTAATAAGAGATAAATCAATAAAAATAAAGCGGGGTAAAACATTTAATAAAGGAAAATAGAGTTATATAACTACCTATCCATCTGTGGGTGTTGACCTAAGGTAGATGTGTATCTGTCCATCTAAGGGCATTAAATTGAGGTACATTATGATGTTTTTCCATCTAAGGGTGTTGACCTGAGACTCGATGCTACTTGGGCTACTGAGAGCCAAGTAATGATACTCCACCTTGAGTCCCATCATTACAACCTTGATAGCTTTGAGTAGTGAGCTTGACCTACTTGCTTCATGTACTTGCATTGTGATTATACTCGAAACTTTGTATTGTTCTGGAGTCATGCATCTATTTGGCATGAGTGTTAACCCCCTTTGGTGTTTGTGGTTACCTTATGATTGTGGTTGGGTTAATATCTCCTCGAGCACAGTGGGGTGGGCATGAGGGCTACACATGGTAGGGTGGTGTTACACTTTACCACTGTTGGGGATCGGTGTATAGGTGGTGGCTTCCTACACTGATAGCAACTTCGAGCATTGAGTGCTCCATCCTATGCTTCACCTAGCTTATGGTTGTATGTACATTGTTCTCTTGTTGGTTATGTATGTAGAGTAGTTTCCTTTATGTGCCTGAACTTTATCTTTATACACATATGGATGCTTAAGCTCATAGTGTAGTTTATTATGTGATGCTTTATTGTAATTGAGTGAGTATTGCTTTTATTTGTGTGTATCTGGTACTCCCCAGTGTGGAGAAAACATGTACCTTATGTCGTATGTTTGTGTCAAAAATCCTACTCAATTTTTGAACTGAGATAATTGCGTTCTTTTATCTTTTTACGCCAATTTGCACCTTGCAGGGTAGTTTAGCTCATATGCCTAATAGTTTAGTGCATACACCTATTATTTTAAAACATACACCTAACATGATAGTTCATACACCTTATGTTTTAGCGCATATGCCTTAAGTTTTGGTGCATACACTTTAGCACATATAAAACAACAAGCACTTCCCGAGGGTCTGTTAAAAATGTAATTGCATATTTAGATACCCTTGTTTCCCTGGGATGCCTTCTATAGATTCAAAGTTGTTATTCAGATTCATTATGATGATATTATGAGTACTTTCCTTGTTTTAGGCTTAAATTATAACTTGGAATTGAATTGCCACAAGGATGGATTAGCCCCCTTGATTGGAAATCATTGACAATGGTTCGGTCCTCATCCATGAGGTTCATGTACATGTTTCAGATTCTCATGTGATGTCTTAAGCATGTTTTTTTTGTTCTTGACATGTGTTTCTTTAGTCATGGAATCCTTGGAAATGATTTATTCTTCTGCTTGTGCACGATCATTTGAGGATCATTGTTGTTGCTCTTTTCTTATGATTATATTGATTGGCTAATAATGTATATGCCTTTGATGCAGGAGCATCCAGGGTGTAAGAGAAATCTTGCATCACCCAAAAATTTTGTGTAGTTTTCAATAAGGAATATCTTTTGATAGGGTTACTATTTTTGGAAAGTTTACTATTTTTAGTAGGTTGTTCATTTGAGCACAGATTGTTCCATTTACTTCTTTGGAGGCTCATTTTGGATATATATGTCTATCGGTAAAGTTTCATGACAAGATCAAGTTTGGTTTTCAAGATATTGATTTTTATGTTTTGGCGGGGTGGTACAAAAAATGTGAACTTAGTTTTGTTGCCAAGCTGGATGTGTTTTCATTAATGTCAACATGTCTATTATGATGAGTTTGATTTCTACCAAGTGGATTGGATGTCTAGTGTGAAGATCAGATGGTTTTGATATCTGTTGTGAAGGTTGGTTGATAGATAGGCAATTTTTCCAATAATGCAGAAGGTTTAGATGAATGATGGTAAAAGGTTACTAAAGATGAGGATTTGCACACCTCATGGGGTGTTGTAGATTTTTTTGACATGCTTCATGTCAAGTTAGAGTTTTTGACATGCTTCATGTCAAGTTAGAGTTTTTGACATGATGATTTGATCAAGTTATGGTGTCACAGATGAAGACTGGTTAGTTTATTGTTTGTTAGTGTTACAAAGTTGCAAAGATTGCTTTCGTGCATGTGTTGTAGATGAGAACTTTGGTTGCAGAACTAGGAATATGTTAAGGACATAGAAATGTATCTACCATTCAAATGGTTTGTGATTATGATTATCTGCAAGTTAGTTACAAGAATTTTAGTGGGGATGACAGTGATATTCAAAGTTTATCATATGATGTTGGTAGATCCAATGAATGTAATGTATCATTTTGTTTGTTTGAACTTATTGATGCCTTAGGATGATCTTTGATTATGTGCACGATGAGTTGGAAATTTACATTGATCAAGGTGACCAAGTTCAATGAATCTAAGTTATGTTTTTTGTGATCTTAGCCTACATGTTAGCGAAAGATGATAAAGTGGTTTATAAGAGATCGGTAAAATGTTTTAGAGTTATGATCATGATCTTGAGATGTTACTAATAGATTAGAGGGATGTTTGGAAAGCGCACAAAGATCTTGATGGTTGATATTTGCGCAATGAGATGGATGATTAAGGATTAGGTTTTTATCAACCTATTTCTTGATAAATATGATGAGTTAGGGTTTGATTGATGTGTCATGAGTATGTGCCAGTGTTTTTGAGATCACAGAAGCAAGAGTATGCTAGTGAAGTAGTTTTATAGATCTCCCGAGGGCTGAATTTATTGTTTGTTGTGTGGCAGAAAGAATTGCAGTAAGGGATCTGACTGTATTAAAAAGGAACTGTTTGAGGCATAGAGAGATGCTACTATCCAGTTCATGAGTTATCAGATTGGAGTATGAAAAGCGTTTGTAAGTCAGTGAGACTTCTGAATTATAATTGTAAGTCGGTGTTACTTCCTTAGGGTGGGTGCCCAAGGCAAATTGAGTAGTGAACTCTAGGTAGTGTGCCTGAGTGCAAGTGCATTCCCAATATTGTAATAATTTATACTTGTAACAAGGTATGAGTCTTATTGTGGGTATCAACCCCACTGTGGTTTTCACCCTAGGTTGGGTTTCCACCATAAAAAATATTTGTGTTATGTGGTGTTGATGTTTTCTGATTTGTTTATATTCTTTACATTTTGCAAATCAGTAATAACAGTTAATGTGATCAAGGTATTTATGCTTGAAGGGTTTAAAGGTTTTAAAGTTTAAGTATTTTGGTAGCAACTTATTCACCCTACCCTCTTAGTTGTTTTATGCTCATTTCCTATAATTGATATCAGAGCCTAGTCCCTAGAAGGAAGCCTAATAGCTTGAGGGAGATATGAAGATGTCAACATACAAGAAATACAATCCTAGATTTTATGGAACCAACTATGCATTGTAGAAGAACCGAATGATTGTGCATCTCATATTTATTGATGAAGACTGTTGGAGGATCACAAAGAATTCATACAACCCTCCTTAAAACTGTACAACTCCTAATGAGATCACTGATGCCAAAGTGAACATTAGGGCCAGGGAAGATTTTCTAAGTGCATAGACTGATGCAGAGAGGACTAATGTCATGGAATTGGAGACATCTAATCATATATGAGAGAAGTTGGAGATTATTCATGAAGGAGATACAAAAATGAAGATGACAAAGTTGCAAAGATTGAAAGGGAAGTATGAGGCCATGAAAACAAGTGAGGAAGAGAATATCGCCTCCTACATGTTAAGAGTAAATGAGATAGTATGTGCTATTAGATGTGTTGGCGGAATACTAGATGAGGATGAGATTGTTTAAAATTTTTTGAGATCTTTGACTCCTGCCTATGACAACAAGGTTGCAGCTATTTAACAAATAAGGATAGTGACTAATGTGACAAGAGAAAAGCTAGTTGGGAAGCTTATTGCCTTCTAGTTGAGTTCAATAAGTGGTGCAATATCCAAGGATGACACAAATTTTAAAGCCACTGTGAATGGAAGGAACATGCAAAGATCAAATCTGGTTGAGAAGCCTATAAGGAAATTGTCTATATGGGAATAGGAGTTGAAGGAAATAGAAGAGGAAGACAAAGAGCTTGATGAAATGGAAGCAAAGTTTTCAAAAAGGATGTATTACAGAGAAAGAGATCCTGTTGGAAGTAAGTACAAAGGAAATTTGTCCTTCAAATTTTTTTTGTGTGGTAAGGTAGGACATTATGCATCTAGGTTCCCTACTAGATTTACTATGTATAGGTATGACTCTAAGCCTAGGGAAAGAAGATGTTATTATTCCCTAGATGATGAAGGAATTACTGATGATTAATCTGATGAATATGATAAGGATGATGATGAATTTACCTTCATTGTTGTCAACGAAGAAGATAACAAGTAAGATAATCTTAAGCTTGCTAGTTCTCTCATTGATATTAAAGAAGAAGATTTGAAGATTATGTGCCTTGTATTGATACTAATGATTTTGTTGAAGAGATTTAGCTACTCAAGTTGTCAAATAAGATAAGTGGGTGATTTATAGTAGACGATCTCATCATATGAATGGAAATAAAAGAAAATTTATAAGCTATGAGAAGTATGATGGTGGCGAAGTGAAATGGGGTGACAACTCTGGTGGAAATATCAAAGGTAGAGATTGTATTACTTTGGATGACAAAAACAATACTAATAGTGTATTATATGTAGAGGGTTTGAAACATATTATTCTCAGTGTTGGTCAAGTAATGGACAAAGGGCATGGTTTACATTTTAAGAATGAAATGTGCAAGATCTTAAATAATTATGGAAAGGAGATTGCTACTAGATGTATCATCTTAAAATGGAAGCACTTCCATGTTAATAATGTTTAGCCCTCCTTAGGGGATGTTTTTGACCACAATCATACTGTCCCCTCCTTTCAACATCATCTCCTACTTCTGTGCCTGTTTAGGACCCTGATTGGGCCTCTCCGGGCACCTTCTATCCCACCTGGCACTTTTTCCAGGGGTTCTAACCCCCTGGGTTAGGGTTGATCTCGACCTTGACCTAGGTCAGGGTTGACCTCGACCTTGACCCGGGTCCCCCTTCCAAATCTGGAAGCTTGCCAGCTTCCGGAGGTCATCAAAAATTCATTTTTCCCGCTTTTGGGTCGGCTGTTTTGGGTTCCAAAGCAGTAAATCCTAAATTATATTTAATATAGGTCCTCTTCTAGGGGAATGGGTCTAATTGGAATTTAATTCTCCTATGTCAGCCTCCTTAGAATATTGTGCCCTAATTTCATATAAAAGGAAGCCTTTCTCTCTCATTTTCTCTAAGTCTTCTAAGTGCAAAAAGCTCTAACCAAGATTTTGTCAAGAAGAAAAAGGTTCAAGAATCCATTGCTCTACATGTTTTCAAGCTCTCAAGGTTTTCAAGTCTTCCTCCTCAAGAATTCAAGCTCTCCATTGAATATCAAGGATTCAAGCTCTCAAGCCTTTGAAGGGATTTGGTTCAAGCATTCAAGATTTATCATTCAAGCCCTAGATCTAGCCATCATGATGGTGTGATCTTCCTCCAAGATCATTTGTGTATCTTCATGACTCTTTCATCATCTCTTC
Organism: Thuja plicata; assembly: GCA_018584345.1. NCBI lineage: Eukaryota > Viridiplantae > Streptophyta > Pinopsida > Cupressales > Cupressaceae > Thuja > Thuja plicata. The sequence goes on from MU227042.1 coordinate 207,889, forward strand.
AAGGTGGATTCCAAGCACACAATCATGGAGGTTTATGGTTTCTAAAGTTCATGCTTTCATACTTACATACTTGCTTACATTTGAATTACAATTACATATCTATTCAATATCATAGCTTCATTGTTAGATTCAATTCTACTACTTG
>MU227042.1:212600-240746 GCA_018584345.1 Thuja plicata
TTTGGTTCAAGCATTCAAGATTTATCATTCAAGCCCTAGATCTAGCCATCATGATGGTGTGATCTTCCTTCAAGATCCTTTGTGCATCTTCAAGAATATTTCATCATCTCTTCAAGGTGGATTCCAAGAATACAATAATGGAGGTTTATGGTTTCTAAATTTCATGCTTTCATACTTACATACTTGCTTACATTTGAATTGCAATTACATATCTATTCAATATCATAGCTTTATTGTTAGATTCAATTCTTCTACTTGCTAGCATTCTTATTTCAATTATTGATTTCAAAGTTGATTCCTAAATCGGGGTTTGACTAAGGCAACCCCTCCCCCCAAAAAACAAACCTCTTTTTCTTGTAGGTATAGGTTTGAGACTGTAGATTTGGACACAGATCTAGATACCCTTTTCGGCTTTCTGTCGGGCTCCGTGAACAGATTCTTTGTCCGACTTGTGCAGGTCAAGGTCAACATTATTGGGTCAGGGTTGACATTTTTGGGTCAAGGTCGACCTTTTTCATAAGACGACATCGGAATGAAAAAATATTTATGGGTTTTGTTCATCTCTGTCTTTCCTTTCCAGATCATACTTCGGATTTTCCATAAATTGACTACAGACCCCAAAAAATAGCATTCTTTGATCTGCAAATATTTAAGGTTAGTGTATTTATCCTATCCATTTCAATTTAAATCCTTAATCATTCTAAATCTATCACACATTTACACCCATTCACACCACATTTTAAGAGGGAAACCTAGGATCTCCTTCTTTATTCTTATTTCCAATATATTGATTCATTTATGCATTGATCATTTTTGGGTTGATCAATTTGGATCCTTCTTTTGTGCATTTGAGAATAAAAGGGAATATCTTATTTATCCCTCCACTCTAAACATTAAATGTAAGGTGATAAGCGATTTGAGTATCAAAACACTCTTATTCTATTAACATCATTTTTCTCCTTTACACTAGATCCAAGACAAGAGGTAACATATTTATTTTCAATATTAGTGGTCAAAAGACTTGTTTGATTGCTCAGATAAATGAAAGTTGGTTATTTCATAAGAGGTTGTATCATGTAAACTTTGATAATATTGTTACCATAAGTTATAATTTTTCTCTTAGAGATTTTCCTAAGATGAAGAAGCCTACTAACAATTTTTGCAAGGAATGCCAATTGGGTAAAAAACAAGAACTACTTTCCACTCTCAGAAATAAAATTCAAATGGATTGCTTGATCTTATTCATACTGATTTGTGTGGCCCTACCAAGATTAGAATTCTGCAAGGAGACATATATTTTATGCTATTGATTGATGATTACTAAAAAATATTTGGGTGACCTTCCCAAAGGAGAAGTCAAAAGCATTTGGTAAGTTTAAAGCCTTCAAGTCAATGGTGGAGAATGAGACTGGTCTAAAATTGAAGAAGCTAAGATTAGACAGAAGTGGAGAGTGTACATCAAATGAGTTCAATGCATTCTATGAGATGCATGGAATTAAGAGACAATTGTCTGCTCCTAAGACTCCACAAAATAATGGTGTAGCAGAGTGGAAGAATAGATCAATTTTGGAGGTTGTTAGGACCATAATGTTGGAGAGAAATGTTTCATAGAGGTTTTGGAGAGAAGCTGCGAGCACTGCAATATACACGAGCCTAACTTGGTGTAGATCAGAGATGGAACTGGTAAGAAACCTTATGAACTTTGGTGTGGTCATGTGCCTACTGTTAAGTACTTCAAAAAAAAAAATAGTAAGTGTTACATAAAAAGAGATGAAGATATAGGAAATTTCGATGCAAGGTGTGGTGAAGGTATCTTCCTTGGATACTCTACCAAGAGAAAAGCATATAGGCCTTATAAAAAAATACTACAGAATTTAATAGAGAGAAAATATGTTAAGGTGGAAGAAATTGTTGAGAGTTTGACCAGATCCAATAAGCCTGATCTTGGAAATCAAATCAACAATGATAGTCAGAGAAAAGATCAATTGGTTCAAACCCAAGCTCCTAGTATACTAGTGACTACATATGATGAAGATGTTGGAGACAAAAGTGAACAAAGACCTATGATAAAATATATGGTACGAAGGTATATAATATTGAATCATAATGAAGAATGGATCATTGGTGACAAGAACAAAGGAGCTCAGACTAGAAGAAACAAAACACAAGATCAGATTTGCCTGATATCAGAAGTTGAAAAAGTTGGTGATGAATGGTCAGGATTCTTCAAGGAAGAGATTGCAGCCATAAATTACCATGTGGAGAAGCTCATTCTTAGAGAAGAAAAACTCTAAACATTTCTTGAAAGAGAAGAATAATGGTGTTAGAAATGTGAAAGGAAAATGCTCCAAGTCTAGTTGAGTCAAGCATAAGGCCAAAGGATAGAAGAAAGAGGCAAAGAAGAAGCAGAACAAAGCTAAAGTACAGAGGGACCAATTCAAGCTTAAGGATAAGGGTAAGAAGAAGAAATAAAAGGAAAGAAAGAAGAAGAAGAGTCAGAATAAGTGCAAGGACAAAAAGAGGAACAAGAACAAGAACACTATGAGAAGACGTCTCAAGCCTCAAAATTTTTGTGGTAGTTATTTTGATTGTGACAAGTATGGACATAGAGCCTCAAATTGCTAAAGAAAGAATCAATTTTCCTAGAGGTAAGAGAAATGATCATGTCTAAGTTAGACTCAATGGTGTGAGAAGGATAATTGATAGTGTTATATGCAAAATAGGTAGATTTACATGTGCTATGATGAAGAATGATGATAGTAAGCATAAGATTGTCATATGTCTCAAATGCAATATATCTACAAGAATTATTGAACATTGCAGAGACACACATGTAGATAAGTTTGATTTAGTGGAGATGAACAATGATATGTAAGAAAAAGATAGGGATGTATAGAAAGAGGACAAAGGAAAGGAGAAGGAGAAAGAAGCTAAAAAGAGATGAAGCGTAAAATAAAAGACAAGAGAAAGAAAAGAAAGGACATTGTCAGCAAAGAGCTTGATTTTGCAGGAAATTTAGTGGTCACTACCCCTCCTGATCAAAACTAAGATATAGAGGAGCACATTAGTCCAGTATGCTTCAAAGAGAAATCTTACAACTGGATTGATGTATGGAGGCTGCTACTCAAGGGGAGTAGTAAGCATGGTAAGGAAATTTGTTTGATCTGAAGAAGAGTGTTTGAAAGGAGAGATTCAAAGGATTGAAGGAATTAGTGAGTTAATTCTTTGATGTTTGATCATAAGTTGGATGTGTCTTAATGGATCAGAGGTGTTAAATAAATTAAGATGAGATTGAAAAGGTATCAGAATAAGAGAAAGAAAAGGATGCAAACATTGATATGACAAAGAAAGTTGTATGAGAGAAGATGATAAACTTTTTTTATTGATGTCAAAGGGGGAGAGAAGAATATGTGAAAAAAATAAGGATCAGATCATAGTGTGCAGAAAAACAAATGAGAGATCAAGGATCATATCATAGTTTGTAGAAGAACATAGGAGAGATTAGAACATAGGATTGTATCAGATTTTGAAGATCTTAAGAGAAGATGAATGAAGAGAAAGACAAGCACATATATACTTGCACATAAGAAAGAAAGTTTGACAAGAAGAGTGTTGTACATCCAAGAGGGAGAAACTGATGGAGAGAAGAGTATGTAATCAAATTGGAACCAATGAGAGAAATTTCATAGAGGGAGAAGAGAGAGAGAATAAGTGATGGAGTAGAGAATAGTTAGAGAGGCCCTGAAAGATATTAATACATTGTGGATACTGTTGTTTTCTGATTGCATTGATCTTCACATGTTGGCATCAGTTTCAAAGGAGGAGATTGTTGGTAAGTTAGATGCATTTCCATTGATGTCAACATGTCTACTATAATGACTTTGATGTCTACTAAGTTGATTGGATTTCTAGTGTGAAGATCAAATGGTTTTGATATCGATTGTGAAGGTTGATGACAAATATACAGTTTTTCCCATAATGCAGAATGTTCAAATGAATGGTGGAAGAAGGTTACTAAAGATTAGGAGTCATACACCTCATGGGGTGTTTATATTTTTTTATACATGCTTTATATCAAGTTAGAATTGTTGACATGATGATTTGATCAAGTTATGGTGTCAGAAATGAAGACTGGATAGTTTAGTGTTTACTTAAGTTTACTTAGGCTAATGCATTTCCATATTAGTTGTCATGTAGACACATATGAGTTTGCATTTCATTTTAGCACATGTTGTAGGAGAATTCCATATAAGGTGGATTTAGTTGGTATCTTATGTGTGACATCCACCTTTAGTGCTCTTATCACATTATCATACTCTTATTGTTGCACATGGTTGCACATACTTCATTGTACAATGGAGGAGGATCCACCTTTGGTGGACATGTATCCACCTAGTGTGATTCATAGGTTATCATCTCCTTATCATGTAGTCTTATTGCATTGCCTATATATTCATGCACTCCTACATTGTATTAACATTATCATATATTATTGTTTGATTATTGATCATTTTTAAATTCAGTCAATTGAGGATCATATCATTTTGTCTCTCTTGTTGTGCTATCAATTGAGATGCTAGATCTTGGCATATTATTTCTTTGCCTTAGGCAAATTCTTACATGGTATCAAAGTCATAGAAGATTTTATTGTTAGCCATTAGAGATTTTTTGCTTCAACATTTGTAGGGCCACATTTAGATCCAAAGGTGCAGTGGCTTGTGGGAGCATCTAGAGAAAGACCCAACCCGCCATTGTGTTCGTGTGGGCATTCCTGTGAATTTTGATTATAAATTTTCCTACCTTGGGTTAAAGTCAAGTTTGAGGCAATTTTTTTTGTAAATCGAACCCCTAAGGCCCGATCTGTTATTGGGTAATGGCTTTTTGTGATTTTGCATTTAAAATCTGAAATTACTTCATTTCCATCATTATTTATTTCGGATCTACAATTTTTCCTATTTTCAAAAATATATTTTTTTTGCAAAAATATGACCTATTAGGCCTCTGGCTATTAGATTTAGGTTACAAGATAGTTGGGTCATATAGATCAGTGCTAGGAATCAGGCTCTCAACCCCCAACCCCGCAAAATAAAGTTGCATCACAAGGCACACATGGCAAGTCACGACCTCACCCCTCGAATTCGGCTGACTATGCACCGTTCACACAACATTGTCAAGCACATATCCTACACAGTGACTGCTCACCAATCTACACTCTACAGACAAGCATATAAAAAAAGTGTAGAAATTAATTGTGCAAAACATGCAGAATATTTGAGGACCCGAGCCCAAGCCTGCACTGTCAGATTGACTAGCATCGATTTTCTCCCTCCATCCTTGCGCTCGCTTGTCGATCACCCTAAAAATAGTGAGTAGCCGAGCTAATCACCCGCCACCTCTATAGCCACCCTACCACCTCTACAACATGACTCGAGCCCAAACCCAAGCCAAGTTCGACACTCACTTAGCCAATACACCATCGGGACTGAGCCTCTAGGACATATGGTGCTATCAGTATACATGGCATCATTTAATTGCTTCATGCAGACATATGAGCACTATAAAATCATGAGAAGACACATGCCACTAGCACAGTCAACAAGCCACGTCAGCTATCCAAGCGAGGCTGATAAATGTTTTTCTCTGACAAATTTTTTCACAATATTTAATTTGACAGTTGTTTGGCCGTCACATCTGGCTTTTTATATTTTTCTTTGACGCCCATTTGAATGTCAAATTTAAGCCTCTATCCACGTCATTATTTTATAAGATAAAATTTGATGGTCGTTTGACCATCATAGCTGGGATTTTTTGTTTTTTTGTGATGATTGTTTGATCGTCAAATTTAATCGTGTAGTTTAGTTTACGTCAGTAGGATTTGAAAATTTGGACCCCTCACCATTTGTATTTTTCAGATTTTCAGTCCAACTTTGGAGGCCCATAACTTGGTCATATGGAATCCTTTTTTAGTGCAATTTTTTTTTATTCTAGGTAGAATCTCCTGAAATTTTCATTGGTGCAACTATTTTTTAGTTTTGGTGCATGGATTGTGCAAAATTTGTAGTTTTTGGTGACTGTACCTATCTAATCCTCAATTTTTCAAATTCAAAGGCTTTGTTCAGGCTCATACAGACACATTTTCAGGTTCCATTTTTTTTTAAAGTAAATCCCTGTACTTTCTAGATTTTCCATGATATAGTGGCCTTATTTGGGAAAAAAACATCACTTTCAGATCTAGGTCTTTTTTGGCCTTTTATGATCATTGTGATGCTTGGATTTTGATTTGATTCTAAGAATTATTGATTTGAGTATGATTTAGCCTCATTGAGGTGGTTGTAAACATCAAAATCAGAAGTCCTCTTTGAAATATTTTGGCAAGTGGCAATCGTACACGCACTATATATAAAGTGCCAAAAGAATAAATTTTTTTTTTTTTTTTGGTGGGGGGGGGGGGGGTTCTTTGATTGAGAAAATTTGGGAGGTGTCTTGTGTGCTTGTGTCTCTTTCTCTCTTGTTCTCTTTCATTTTTGCATCACGGGTTCACCTAAATGTGCATTGTTAACTTCAGATAACTATGCCACATGGAAAGTTATAATATGGAGTAAATTAATGGAAAAAGGTTTAAATCTCTTTGTAGATGGTACAATTGTAGAACCTAATGATTATGATGTATAAATTGAATGAAAAATTAAAGACAATATGACTTTAGTATTTATAAGGGGTTGTGTTCATAAAGATCTCTTCTTCCACATTTCAAGCTTTAAGAATGCCAAGGGTGCCTGGGAAAAACTTGAAGAGTTTTATGGTAAAGTGGATGAGGAAAAGGGATTCACAATTGAGGATGATCTTCTTCTCTTGGATCCTAGGAATTCTGACACAATTCAAGACTATGTAAAAAAAAGTCAATGAGTTGAGAGCACTAATTAAGGATTATGGTAATCCCATGAAGGATGATAGGTTGATTCATCAAATCTTGATGAGACTTCCTTCAGAATATGTAGCTTTTGTGTCGAGTTAAAATACTCACAAGTTGACCATGGGAAGTTCTTTCACTAAGCCTTCATTTAATGCATTTGCAGAAATGTTGATGTTGGAACAATCAAAATTGATGGACATGGGTATTCTCAAGTCTTCAAAATCTAAGGCAGTGGTGGCTAATGATGAGAACCAAAGAAGCCAAGGTGGAAAAGTTTCAACAACAAGAAAAAGCAGTGGAAGCCTAAATCACAACCGAAGACACAACAATCTTCCTCCTCACAACAAGGCAATTCTTTTTCCAACAAAAAGGGAATCAACGACAAGAAGGATATAATTTTTTGTGCATATTGCAAGAAACCAAATCATGATGAGAATCATTGCAAGACTAAGAGGATTGATGAGTTGGAAAAATTACTCAACAAGAACAAAATTAATGTGCCAAATGGTTCCAAGGATTCATCTCCATCCACCTCAAAGGGAAAATGGAAAGCATTTATGGAAAGTACAAGTTCTTCAGATGAATGGATTCTTGAATCGGGTGCCACTCATCATATGGGTGCTTCAAAGGAGCATTTTTCTTCACTGGATCCATTTAAGGTACCTTACATCTTTGTAGGGGATGATACACAAGTGGAAGTTGAAGGGAAAGGAAAAGTTGAGATGGAAAATGGAGCATTCAAGGGTGTTCTCTATGTTCCTAACCTTAGCACCAATATCCTTTCAATTTACCAAATCACCGACTATGGAGGTGGACATAAAGTTGAGTTCCTTCCTAATTTAGTAATGGTACAAAATATTAAGTATGGTTCATTGGTTGCAGTGAGTAAAGCTAATCTTGACACAAGGCTTTATTCTTTCTCCCACTTTGTGCCTAATTCTCCTTCACATGCCTTGTTGACACATACACAATCACAAAGTAAATTATGGCATGAGTGGTATGGACATCTTGAATTCATCTATCTTCAACAGCTTATCTCAAAACATATGGTCAAAGGTCTACCTACAATAAATTTTCTAAGGGTGAATGCTCAACTTGTTCAATGGATGTGCATCTAGAAGAGAAGTTTGACAAAGGAAATTCCTGGAGAGCATCAATTGTTCTTGACTTGGTTCACAGTGTTCTAGTAGGTCCATTTCCAGTGACATCAATTAGTAAGGGTCGCTATTTCCTCACTTTCAATGATGACTTTTCATGCTACATGTGGGTCTACTTTCTTGGTCACAAGAATGAAGTGTTTGATAAGTTTCTCACCTTCAAGTCTCATGTTGAAAATTAATCAAGTAGATCCATCAAGGTTCTTTGTATAGACAATGAAAGAGGATATATGAACTCAAAACTTAGAAACTTTTGTGAACTTGAGAGTATTGATCTTCAAAATCCACTGCATTTAGTCCACATCAGACAAGAATTTCAAAAATAAAGATTAGAAATCTTAAGGAAGTGGAAATTGGCATGATTGAAGAAAAGTCTCGTGATCCATCACTTGTGGTAGAAGCTATAATTTTTTCCAATCAGATCCTTAATAGATCTACTCAAATTTCCTTAGATAGAATGACTCCTCTTGAGGCATGGTGTAGAAGAAAACTGGTTGTGAAATACTTCAGAGTATTTGGTTTTCCATCATGGGCACACATATCTTCACAGAAATGAAAGGCACCTTCACTAAGGCCTTTTACATTCATTAGATATGAATAAAGTGTTAAGGCATATAGACTTATGGATCTTGAGACTCATGGGATCTTCATAGAGAGGAATGTTCACTTTAAGGAAAGTTCACCTAACTTATCCTCTACTCCTCTCCATACTTCAAACATTGTGGAAACTGATATTGACAACAGTGGAAATGATTTAGATGGTTCATCTACCTCAACCTCGATATGCAGGATTACACTTTTTCTTGGTAAAATCAAGGTTGAGGATACTCAGGTTCTTCATCTTCTTCAACTAGACCTCATTGGGTTAGACAAACACTTGATTCAGCAGGTTCACTTGTGAGGGATCCTTCAGATAGTCATAGGACAAGGTCACATCATCAACATATTCCACATGCATACATTACTACAATGATAGGTCCTGTTAGAATAACTGAGAGAGGGAGAATGAATCAGTGGACTTAAAATAATTCCAAAAATCCAACCAAAACTTATATCTTAAATATAGTTACCTCAACTATCTTTTAGTCCATCAAGATGTATGCCTTAAATAACTTTAACAAATATAAATTGCTCGGAAGATATACTGTTTATCTTTTCTAGTCTTTCACCGAGTAGCAATAATTAAACTTTGTGTTAATCGACCAATCTAGTATTACTAATGTGTAAATAAAAATATCAATGCAATGAAATAAATACACATTTGACACATAGATTTTAACATGGAAACCCTGTTAAGGGAAAAACCACTTGGGACCGGTAACCCAAAATTTTCACTCTTCTAAAGTGAGCTCGGTGAAGAGACAACCTTGTTAAAGGTTACAAACACACTGTTAATTGCGACCTTGTTAGAGGATTCAAAACTAACAGTTTGTCTTTGACCTATCACTCACTATGCTATCAACAAGAAAACCTTTTGATACTCTTGAGTATCTCAATACAATAAGGATGGTTAAATCCCACTCGGTTAAGAGATTTTCTGAATCAATGGTTAAACTAATACAATAAATGATATGTTCCAAATACAACTTTAACTTGCAGATATTTAGATCTATTATTAGTCCAATAATACCTCTCCGATCAATATGTTCTTCAGATCTGTATGAAGACTTCTATCTTCACTACAATTATACTCATCATTTCACTATTCATAATGAATTCCTTGTCTCTTTATATAAACATGATTAGCCGCTAAAGTTCCTTGTTTTCATCGTATATCACTTTTTGATCTGTAAATCCTTCCATGCTTTCTTTAATCCATAAAGATCTGCTTTAGTTTTATTCCAAAAATCTCTCCATGATAGCTGTGAATAAAACTCTCTTTAAATCTCTTTCATGCTTTAGTTTAATTGATCGTTAAGAATAAAGCAATCAATCAGTTAATCCCTAAATATAGCTATTGATAGCTAAGTGTTTTTTCATTCTTTAACTTCAGTTCTAATCAGTCATCAACTCTAGTTATCTCAGTCATTGACTCCAATTGTGCTCGGTGACAACTTCAGTTATGATTGCTAACTCTTGCTCAGGTACCACTGCTCGTCGGTGTATACTGTGAACTGCTCAGGGTTCACCGTTCGTCAGTGTTTACTGTCACTCGGTGTATACTGAACTTTTATGTTTTACTGACCACATAAACTTTGTCTCTTCAACTCTTCAATTTTATGACAATATGTATATGAACAATCAAACCATATCAAATTGACATCAATGACAATACAATACATTAACTTATTTAATGTCTTGCATTCATTTTTGCAGCTCGGTGATCATCAACTTATCATCTTCAAATATTTAATCAGTTATATTTCATCAATCTCTCCCTTTGGCATTGATGGAAACATAATATGAAATATGCAATATGAACCATGTTATATCATACCAAACTTATTGTTCTATAACCAATTCAAATATTTGAGTCTTGGTAAGCTCTTCTAGCTTAGATTTGATTCTGTTGTGTGCTCTCCCTTTCTTCATTCCCTTCAATGGATAGGTGTAGCAGTTCTTTTTCTGATTTTGTCTCTCCCTTTCTCGTAGAATCTCTTCTCCAATTCTTTCCCTTTGATGGATGGTTGTTTCATTGAATATCTCTTCCCTTGAATCTTAATCTCTATTTTATTTAATCTTTCTCTCTATTTGGATGTTCTTCTCCTTGATGGATATTTGATCCCTGATAGATGTTTCATTGAATATATCTCTCCCTTTGACAGTAATGCCAAATAAAAATAAATCATTGAATCTTCTTTCCATCTGCAATACGGTTCTGTTGTAGCCAACAATATCTCTTGTGTGTTTTGGATAAGTACCTTCTTGTATTGATGTGTCATTGCAGTCCATATCTCAACTTGCATCAACATGATTTGATCTTCTGATAATGTGTACGCTGATGCAGCCTCCTAGTCAACTTAGTGACCACTAGACAAGTGACGAACCCCTAGTCTATTCCTCAAGTACTCAAATGTATCCTTTGGTAACGGTTTTGTGAATATGTTTGCTAGTTGTTCTTTGGATTGTACATATTCCAATATCACCTCTTTCTCTTTTACTTGTTCCCTCAAGTAATGATACTTAATAGCTATGTGCTTTTTCTTAGCATGCATCACAGGGTTCTTTGAGATGTTTATAGCACTAGTATTATCACAATAGATAATTACTGGGTTAATAATTTATTCATTCATACCTTTCAACAATTGCTTGATCCATGCAATGTTAGAGTAATTTGCAGCAGTACCCGCATATTTTGGTTCTATAGTTGATTATGATATGCATCCTTGATTTTTACTTATCCATGTGACAAGTATGTCACCCATAAAGAATGCTCCTCCTGTAGTTCTCTTTCTATGATCTATGTTTCCAGCCCAATCAACATCAGTATAAACTTGTAGCTCAAAGTTTCCTTCTTTATTGTACCACAAACTATAGTCTTTGATATTCTTGAGATTTCTCAAAATTCTTTTAACAGTAGTCATGTGTGATTCCTTAGGATTAGTAGAGAATTTTGCAACTATACCAAATGCATGTGCTATATCAGGTCTAGTATGTACAACATACATTAGTTTGCCAATCATAGATCTGTATAAGGTTTGATTTACCTCAGTTTTCTTGTCTTCCTTTGTCAATTTGCATTTGGTTTCCATAGGTGTTCCAACTAGTTTAGAGTCCTCCATCTTGAATATCTTCATAATTTCTTTGATATATTAGGATTGTGTGATATAGATGCCTTCATCCTGTTGTAGAATCTGTAGGCCAAGAAAAAGTTTGATCTCTCCAAACATTGACATTCAAATTCTTTTCTCATTTCATTAGAAAATGACTTGCATAGCATATCATTACCTCCAAATATGATATCATCAACAAATATCTCAACAATGAAAATTTTATCATCAGTATCTCCTTTCAAATATAGATTATTGTTGTCACTTGTTCTAACAAATCCAATACTAATAAGATAAGAGTGAATTATTTCATACCATGCTCTCGGTGCTTGTTTCAATCCATACAAGTCTTTGTGTAGTTTACAAACCATGTTCCTCTTGTTAGGATCAACAAACCCTTCAGGTTGTTCAATGTATACCTCATCTTCTAGTATTCCATTTAGAAATACAGATTTAATACCCATTTGGTATACTTTGAATCCTTTGAAAGCAACATAAGATAGTAGAATTCTTACTCCTTCTATTCTAGCAACGGGTGCAAAGGGTTCTCCATAGTCAATACCTTCTTCTTGTGCATACCTTTTGCATACTAGTCTTGCTTTGTTCCTTGTGACTTATCCATTCTCATTCAATTTGTTTTTGAATATCCATTTTGTACCAATAACATTTTTGTCACTCGGTCTAGGTACTAATGTCCATGTTTTATTCTTCTTGATCCATTCAATCTCTTCATTCATTGCACTAACCCATTCTTGATTCTCAAGTGCAACATCAAAATATTTAGGCTCAAAATCATAAATCAAACCTCTAGTGCTAAGTGAATTACTTCTTGTTCTCATTCCAGCTCTTTGTCTCCAATGATCTAGTCCTATGGATGGTTTCTTCTGACATATTTAGAAAGTAGAGGTTCAGATTTCTATTCTTCATTTTGATCTTCACTTTGATCTTCATTATCACTTGGTTCAATATTGTGAGCATTTTCCCGATTCTTAGTGTGTGCAGCCTATTGCTCGGTTGCATTGTTCTATCGCTCAGGCAAGGTGTCAGGTTCTTCTATGTAGACAAATCTGTTGTAATCTTCTGGCTACTTTATGTTTTCCTCATAATTTTTCTCAACAAATTCATCCACTTTAACATTTGCACTTTCAATGATTTTGTAAAACATTTGTTCAGACATTTATAAGCTTTTCTTTTAGTAGAATATCCTAGAAATATTCCTTCATCACTTTTAGATTCAAGTTTCCCATTTCTATCATCTTTCAATATATAACATTGACTTCCAAAAATTCTAAAGTAACTCACATTTGGTGTGTATCCATACCATAGCTCATAAGGTGTCTTATTGGCGTCTTTCTTCAATTGAACTCGGTTTAGTGTATAGACAATAGTACTTACAGCTTCTCTTTATAATGTTTGTGTGATACCTTTTTCAATCATCAATTTTCTAGCACAATCAACAATTGATCTATTCCTCCTTTTAGCAATCCTATTTTTTTGTGGTGTTTTTGGTGCAGAAACCTGTCTTGTAATACCATGCTCATTACAAAAGTTAGTGAATTAATTATAAATAAATTCCCCTCCTCTATCTAATCTTAAATATTTCAGTTCTTTTCCACTTTTGTTTTCAACTTTAGCTTTATACCATTTGAACATCTTAAATGCTTCAAACTTCTCTTTTAAGAAAATGACAGTCATCATCCTAGAATAGTCATCAACAAATAGAATAAAGTATCTATCACCATAATAGCTCTTTGTTCTCATTGGTCCACATAAGTCAGTATGAACTAACTCTAGAATAACACTAGATGTGTATGTTTTTCTCTTGAAACTATACTTTATCATTTTTATTTTTGATAGTTCTTGCACATAACATGGTCGGGCTTTGAAATACTTGGTAAGCCTCTCACTTTTCTTTTATTACTTATCTTAACCATGTTGTCAAAATTCACATGACATAATCTTTTATGCCACAACCAAACATCTTCATTTGTAGCCGATTCACAATTGGTCTCAATATTGTCAAGATAGAATAGATTATCTTTTGTTTGTTCACCAATACCAATCAAATTTCCTGTTCTATTATAGATCTTTTCCTTTTTGTTCTCAAACGCAACTCAGTGTCCTATATTGTTCAGCTGTGATACACTCAATAAATTATAGTTAAGTCCTTTCACCCAATATGCATTTTCACATCTGATCAAATTATTCAACATGATGGTTCCTTTTCCTTCAACTGGGAAAGGTGAGTCATTACCCATCCTAACTGATCCACCATTATAATATTCAAAAGTTTCAAAGTTTTCTTTATCTCTAGTCATGTGATGAGTACAGCTACTATCAATAATCTAGACATAATTTTTGCTAACTTTAGATATGAGTTCAGTTTCAACATACCTTTCTTCTTTGTGTGAATCATCCTTCATAGCAACAAATACCACCTCAACATCTTCATCATAATCATTAGTAGAATTTTCAGCTTTGGTCTCAACCAGGTAACAAGCATTATTTCCTTTGTCCTTGTAATCTCGGTTATCTCTTCTATTAGAGTTTTGGTTGCTTCTTTAGTCTTGCTCATCACTTTTGTCATACTTCTTTTCATAAGATCTATCATTGTTTCTTTCATTCTTTCTTTTGTTAGGGCATCTATCAACAAAATGTCCAATCTCTTTGCAATTAAAACAGACCAATGGTAATTTACCTTTGTATCTTCCTTTACCTCTATGTAATCTTCTAGCCATTAGTGATTCAAGTTCATCAAGTTCTTGTTCATCACTATTACTGTCACTATCATTTCTCATAGTGTGTTTGTTACTAGATTTGCTTATTTTTAGAGAAGATTTGAATGCAGACTCAATAGTTGGTAAGACATTATTGTCATGGTTGTTCATCTCAAATGAAATAAGTATACCAATCAAACTATCAAGAGTAACATTGTTACTAGCTACTGCTCTCATTTCTTGAATTGTAGATACTCTAATAGCATAAACAGGTAGTAAGGTTCTTATAATTTTACTTACAATTGTTTCTTCCTCAAGTACTCCTCCTACTCCTCAGATAGCATTAACAACTTCTTTGATTTTTCACTATACTGAGTGATGTTATCTCCTTTCATTTTCAAGTCATCAAACTTTCCTCTTAGGCTTTCAGCCTTAACTCTCAAAACATTTGCATCTCCTCCATGTACTAGCTTGAGTTTGTCCCATATTTTCTTTGCAGAGGTGCAAAATTTGACATCTTCAAATTCAACATCAGATAGTGAAGAAGCAAGTTCTATCATCATAGAATTGTGTTCATGTTTCTCTCTCAATTGATCAACAGTCAGAGGTCCAATAGATGAAACATATTTAGTATCCAAGTATTGTGTAACATCATTTCCAATACCAGATAGATAAAGTCTTATCCTACTTTTCCATGATGCAAATTTGCCTTTGTTCAACTTAGGCACATCCCTTTTACTCATCTTTTGATCTTTATCTTAAGTCCCTTTAAAATTTTCTTCCAAGCACCAAAGCTCTAATACCAATTGCTATAATAATTGAGGGGGGGGGGGGGGGGGGAANAGTGAATCAGTTGACTCAAAATAATTCCAAAAATCCAACCAAAATTTATATCTCAAATATAGTTACCTCAGTTATCTTTCAGTCCATCAAGATGTATACCTTAAATAACTTTAACAAATATAAACTGCTCAGTATGATATACTATTTATCTTTTCTAGTCTTTTGATGAGTAGCAGCAATTAAACTCAGTGTTAACCGACCAATCCAATATTACTAATGTGTAAAGAAAAATATCAATGAAATGAAATAAATACACATTTGACATAGATTTTAGCTTGGAAACCCTGTTAAGGGAGAAACCACTTGGGACCGGTAACCCAAAATTTTTAGTCTTCTGGAGTGAGCTCGGTGAAGAGCCAACCCTGTTAAAGGTTACAAACATACTGTCAAGTGCGACCTTGTTAGAGGATTCAAAACTAATAGTTTGCCTTTTGACCTAGCACTCACTATGTTTTCAACAAGAAAACCTTTTGATACTCTTGAGTATCTCAATACAATAAGGATGGTTAAATCCCACTCGGTTAAGAGATTTTATGAATCAATGGTTAAACAGATATAGTAAATGATCTGTTCAAAATACAACTTTAACTTGTAGATATTTAGATCTATTTTTAGTCCAATAATAACTATATGATCAATATGCTCTTTAGTTCCTTTTCTCTCCTTCTTTCTTTGTTCTTCTCAGTGAATGCTTTGTCCTCTGTTGCTCGGTGTCTACAGAATTCCTTGGCTCTATTCTTCAACCTGTATGATCAGATATGCATGAAGACTTCTATCGTTGCCATAATTATATTCAGCATTCCACTATTCATAATGAATTCATTGTCTCTTTATATAGACATGATTGGCCACTCAATTTTCTTGTTTTCATCATAGATCACTTTTTGATTCGTAAAGCTCATCATGCTTGCTTTAATCCATAAATATTTTCTTTAGTTTTATTCCACAAATCTCTCCATGATAGCTATGAATAAAACTCGCTTTAAATATCTTTCATGCTTTAGTTTAACAGACCGTTAAGAATAAAACAATAAATCAGTCAATCCCTAAATATAGCTTTTGATAGTTAAGTGTTTTGTCATTCTTTAACTTCAGTTTTGATTGGTCATCAACTCCAGTTAACTTGGTCATTGACTCTAGCTGTGCTCGGTGAAAACTTTTGTTATACTTGGTAACTCTTGCTCGGGTACCACTGCTCATCGGTGTACATTGTGAAGTGCTCGGGGTTCACTATCCGTCGGTGTTTACTGTCACTCAGTGCATACTGAACTTTTATGTTTTACCAACCACATAAACTTTGTCTCTTCAACTCTTCAAGATTATGACAATATGTATATGACCAATCAAACCATATCAAGTAGACATCAATGAAAATATAATACATTAACTAATTTAATGTCTTGCATTCATTTTTGCAACTCGGTGATCATCAATTTATCATCTTCAAATATTTAATTAGTTATAGTTCATCAAGGTCCATGTGATTCAATATAGCTAGGTACACCTTGTCTTCCAGTTACAACATCAGGGGAGGACTACTTGACAGACATTGCAGGTTTATTTATGGAGTCCTACATTGCAGACATGGGGGACATCATTGATGACAAACATCTTCTCTTTGATGAGGATGGTCCTTTTTAGTTGGTCTGAGGGAACACTCTAACCCTCTTGTCCATTCTCTACATGATCATTCTTTCGAGGTTGATGTGATTGTGGATCCTTATGTACAACACTTGCAGGAGGTATCTTTATCATTAGGGGAGACACGAGGTTCTTTGGTAAATTTTCTACATCCATCCTTGTTAGATATTGACTTGTTCTTTTCATGAGTGTTGGAAGGGGTAGCCTTCAATATCAACATAGGGACACTTGAGAAATTTTCAGAGACACCATTCATCATGAGGTTTCTTCCTATAGATTGGGGAGGCATCTCATCTACACCTTTAACATTGTTTCTTCCTAAGGGGAGGAACATTGTTTAATATTCATCGATGAGCTTCTACATTCATCTTGGAGAAGCTATCACTTATGTGAATTCTACATTAAGGGGGTCTACCTTGTCTCTCTTCTACTTCTTCTCTCTTATGGGTGGAATTTTTCCTCATATGGGGTTTTATCCTTCTCATACTTCTCTATTGTATATACATCATGTATGTCATAATGGGGGTCTTGATTACTCCATCCATCCATGCATCTTGTTTTCAACTCTCTTTTTCAGGGAGGATTTTGTCACATGCATTTTTCCCTCTTTTTCCAATTTATGAGAGATTAAATTTATTGCATATTGTACATGGGTACCTAACATAGCCTAGTAGATGGGACCCATCATGTATTGTCATCTAGCATTGTGAGATTAAGTTCATTCCTTTAAGTTGCACTTAAAGGGGGGTGTTGGTGTAATTAATTGATTCTAATTACACTTTACTTAAGTTTACTTAGGATAATGTATTTGCATATTAATTTTCATGTAGACACAAGATTTTTCATTTAATTTTAGCACATGTTGTAGGATAATTTCATATTAGGTGGATTTAGTTGTTATATCATGTGTGAGATCCACCTTTAGTGCTCTTATCACATTATCATCCTCTCATTGTTGCACATGGTTGCACATAATTCATTATACAATGGAGGATGATCCACATTTTTTGGACATGTGATTCCACCTAGTGTGGTTGATAGGTTATCATATCCTTATCATGTATTCTTATTGCCTTGCCTATATATTCAGGCACTCCTACATTGTATTGACAGTATTATCTAGTATTGTTTGATTATTGATCATCTTTGAATTCAGTCAATTGAGGATCATATCATTTTGTCTCTCTTGTTGTGCTATCAATTGAGCTTCTAGATCTTGGCATATAATTTATTTTCCTTAGGAAAATTCTTAGGAAGAACATAAAAATGTGTCTACCATTCAAAGGGTTTGTTATTCTCATGATCCGCAAGGCAGTTACAAGAATTTTAGTGGGGATGACATTGTTCTTGAAAGTTTATCATATGATGCTAGTAGATTCGATGAATACAAATATATCAATTTTTTTGTTTGAGATCAATGATGCCTTAGGATAATCTTGGATTATGCGTCTAATGAGTTGGTAGTTTACATTGTTCAATTTGGCCAAGTTCAATGAATCTAAGTTATGTTTTTTTGATCTTAGCTAACATGTTAAGGGAAGATAATAAAATGGTTTATAAGAGATTGGTAAAATGTTTTATGGTTATGATCATGATCTCGAGATGTTATTGATGGATCAGGGGGATGTTGGAAAAGCGCATAGAGATCCTGATGGTTGATTTTGACATTATGAGATGGATGATTAAGGATTAGGTTTTTTTAGACCTAGTTCTTGATAAATATGGTGAGTTAGGGTTTGATTGATGTGTCGTGAGTATACGCCAATGTTTTTGAGATCATGGAAGAAAGAGTATGTTAGATAAGCATTTTTATAGATCTATTGAGGGTTGAATTGCTTGTTTGTAGCATGGAAAAAAGTATTGCAGCAAGGGATATGACTGTACTGAAAAGGAACTGATCGCGGCATAGAAAGATGCTACTATCTAGTTCATGGATTATTTGATTGAAGTATGAAAAGTGTTTGTAAGTCAGTGAGACTTTTGAATTTTAATTGTAATTAAAGGTGACTTGTTTAGGGTGGGTGGTCAAGGCAAAGTGAGTATTGAACTCTAGGTAGTGTTCCTAAATGCAAGTGCATTTATAGTATTGTAATAAGCTATACTTCTAACAAGGTATCAATCTTATTATGGGTATCAAACCCACCATGATTTTCACCCTAGTTTGGGTTTCCACAATAAATAATCCTTGTGTTATGTGGTGTTGATGTTTTCTAATTTGTGTTCATATGCTTTACATTTTGCAAATTAGTAATAATAGATTATGTGATCAATGTTTTTATGCTTGAAGCATTTAAAGGTTTTAAATTTTAAGTATTTTGGTAGAAACTGATTCAAACCCCCTGTCTTAGTTTCTTGATGCCCATTTCCTACAAGTTTTGAAGGATTTAGAGGCTCCAAAAAGTGTTCAAACTGTGATTGGCTAGCGCTTCATAAGCCCAAGGTTGTATAGTGCTTCATGGGATTTCTGAAATGGGGTTATAATAGCAAATTGACTCAATGGTTCACAAGTTGGGCCATCAAAAATCCAATTTCAATACAAAAGGAAGAGAAAAAAATTACTTAATGTGGTAAATTGAACCATTGGGCACCAAAATGGGAAAATTTAACTTTCCATAATATTCTAAGGTGGTTAATTATGCTACCTATATAGGGTTGAAGGGGGATTTTGGGATTTAGTTACATAAAGATAGATTGTCACTCTACCTTGTAGATTATTGTAATGAAAATGTCCATGTGGCTTAACAGGGATAACTTTAAGAAACCCCCCCCCTCCCGAAAAGTATAAAATCATGGCGAATCACATGTTTTTTGGAGGGAAATTTTTTAATATTGATGGCGAATTGTGTTTCAAAGTATGGATATTTGGTGGCGAATTTTAAAAAAATGTATACAATTTTTATAAAAATATGGCGACTATAAATCTTTTGAATAGGAAAATTATTAATTTAATTGGCGATTCAGACTTCCTTATACTGATAAATTATGGAAAAATTATTTTATCATGGCGTAATTAATTTATTTGTCATAGAAAATATTTTTAAAAAATACATATAAACTTGGCGATTTAATACAATAGTTGTGTAGTTGGTATGGTGATTTAATAATTGGAAATAATTATTAAATTTTCATTCTCAAAGAATGACACGTGTGATGATTCTAGAGAGAGTTTTAAGTAAAGGAGTTATCTCACCACATTCTGTCTGAAATGCACCTTCCACCATTCATCTCTCTTAATCCAATGGTTTTGATTTGATGTTGAAGTTGCATTGGGTTCCACCACTATGACATCACAGACTCACACGTTTGTTGGATTACAACATATCAACGACCAAAGGTGAATTTCGGGCCTATTGTTGGTCTTCATAATGTTTATGACAAAATCTTGATGAAATCATGACACGTGGTATGATTGATCATACCAATAAGTCCACGATCAATCATACCACGTGTCATGATTTCGCAAAGAGTTTTTCGTAAAGATTATGAAGACCATCAATAGGCCCGAAATTCATCTTTGTGCGTTGATATGTTGTAATCCAACGGACGTGTGAGACTATGAGTCTGTGAGTTGTGACCTCATTTTCAGACACCAAAAAAGTAGAATTCTTTTGGAAATCTTCGGTAATATTGGAAATGGCTAAGTAGCAGACAAATTATTTCTGATTTGACAATTTGATAAGATTTACTAATTAATTTAAAAATTATAAACAAATGTCGTATAGTTTTAAATTTAATTAATAAATCCTATCAAATTGTCATATCAGACATATTTTGTCTGCTGCATAGTCATTTCCGGTAATATTAGATAGAAATTTTAATTAATGGCGATGAGTAGATATGACATCAATTAAAGTAATGTCAATTAATTGCTGCTTAGATGGAGCCTTTCAATTTTCAATGACAGATATGTGTGAACTGTAACATCATTATCTCTTCATTACCTCGATAGAATAATGCCTTAAAGTTAAGACTTAAATGAAAACATCATGTCATTTAAGGACATTGTTTTCTGACCGTTCAATGATCTTACATAAATGGTAAAGCTTCATTTCCTGTCGCCATTTTGTAGCTAAAGTACTTTGCATATTGTTTCTACAGAGTAGGCACACATTTCAAGTTTTTTTATAATAAAGAATTGTTATGTCCACCTGTGTGACGTTCATCTTTTGTTACTCCAAAGATAGAAAATGTCTTATCATAAGTGTTGTTTATAATTTCACCCACTATTGCATTAAATATGAAAGATTTGGAGATTGTTGAAGCACAGTTACCATTTTACTTACGAATTAATTAGATCTTTAGGACAGAGAAAGAATTTGAATCAGGGCTTATAAATAGATGATATACGCTCGTTAATTTACGATTGTGAAAGCAAATTTGGGAAAATAGTCCGCGACTGCTAGGCTCTCTTTGTTTTTTTGTCAAAAATTAGAATACTAATCAGTTTGATTTTTAATGGACACTCCAATTCATTTAAGATGCACTGTCTTGGAGAATCAGAAGGCCTTTTTGGGCCTAGTCACTGACCCAATCCTGACATTTGTTGCTATGGAGTTGGGAGCCTTCACCAAGGAGGCTATAAGGATGGTGTTAGGACGTGAATTTCTGGAGAATGAAAATAGGTATAGAGTTAACACCGACATTTCATCTCAGTTCATGGCATCTTTGTTGGACCTGGGTGGGGAAAAGGTGGAAATTATCATGCTTCTAAGGAAAGTTTTTAGAGAAGAGTACCTCAGCAATGATGTGAATGTTGTTGTATTTGCAAAAATAAGGTTTGGAACTCCTTGGGCAAATGATTTGCTGAGGATTCTACAACCAAGAGAAAATGTGCCCAGGCAACCATTTCTATTGAACCTTGATGTTGAGAAGCTCATGCGTCATCGAAAGTGGGCACAGATTTGGAGGGGTTTCCTCTGGAAGTGGCACAACCTGGAGGATACTGAGGACTATTGAGGGCTAGAAGAATTCTCTGAGATTATCCTCTCTTCAAAGTTCCACACAGAAGGAAGGGAGCCTCAGCTAGATAGTCCCTGACTATGTCTCTGTCCCTGTCCCTGTCCCTGAGTCCTAAGTCTACCTAGTCTCTACTATGTCTCCCTCTGGTGGTAGCAGCTTACCAGGTTTTTCGCAATGATGTAAATTGTAATAACGTATGTTTAAAAAAAAAAATGAAAATGTTTTAAGAAATTTGAAGTTCTTTTCTATTTTGTTTTTATTATAAGAATCGTTAATAGATATGGCCTATGGGCGTCGTTAAATTGTAAATTTGTATTGAAATTTTGCGTAATATAATATAAAATATTTGTGTTGCACTTTTGTTTCATGTAATAATTTAATGTCTCCAAACTTTATCATTTAATGGTGACTGGTTACTAGTTAAAATTTCATGGATAAGGTATTCTCGAATGCATGAATTCAAAGTGAATTTCAATATAGTTAATGATTATATTCATTAGTGTGTATTAAATTATTAATATTTTATAATTGTAACAATCATTGGATTACGAGAGATGAATGGTTGAAGTTGTATTTCAGAAGTACTATGGGTTTCAAAGATCTTTTCTGAAAACTCGCTCCGAAAATGTGACACGTGTAATTAACATTAAATTTGTACGCATTTTTAATTTAATATTCATTTAAATATTTCTGAAAATGTGACATGTGAGACATGTAATATTCATTTAATTTGTTACATTTAAGTTTTAACGAAAGGTTTTTACCATTTCCTTTTTAATAACCTATCGACTCGTATGCTCATAGCAGCAGAGCTAAAAAGAACTGTTAAACCGTTGCCGAAGCTTTTGAGACTGTAATTTGTGAGAGCCTTAGCCATTCTAGCTTCTATCTATCCAGATTTCAAAATATAATTTTGGGTAAGAAATCTAGCCTAATGCATCCCGATTTTGCAATGTCAAAAATTATGTTTAACTTGATTTTGAAATTTTAATTCTTTCATGTACAGTTAGGGTTTTCTTAAATTGGGGTTTTCTTAATTAGTTAGTTATTATCTGTGATTTTGTTAGTAGATATCTGTGATTCTTTGTTTTTTCATTCTTTCGAAGAATAATGGGGAAAGAGAAAACTCAAGGCCAAGGGCAAGCAAATGGGAAAACTTTAATAAACTGTAGAAAACTAGTAGAAATCCCTGGTTTCACTGATGAGTATCATGATGTTTATGATCCTACTATTGATGGTCAAAGGAGAGTTATATCAATTAAACATACATTATGCAGTAAGGCAACTGGGCCAAAGAGGTCTGACTTTATAAAATTTAATCTAGCGATAGGTGCAAAAATGAATAAAGTTGCTTCGTGGGAAATAGGTTTGGGTTGCATGTTGTTACCCGAAGTTTTTCCTTGCCCAGAAATTGTCTTGATTTATGAAGAAAATTACGATGAAGAAAGAAAAGCAATTGTGAATAAAAATAATCAGGAAGAAATTTTATCAATAACCCAGGAAGGATTTCTCAGTTTGCTAAACCTAGGGTTTGATCAACAAAACTATAATGTCCATATTGACCTCAGATTGTTGGCAGGCAAATATGAGGCAGTCGCACCAAAAACAAAGATTCATTTATAAAGGGTCTAATAGTTGCAGAGACAAAGGCTTCATTAGGTGAGAACCATAAGCCTCCTTATGATTTTAACATTTTTGTGCCATGGGTTTAGGATACTATATCCTCGCTAGCATTTTGCCTGGGAATGGAAAATAATAGGGAAATGGGTGCCAACATTCTTCAATTGATTTGGGATATCCATTGTGTCAATGAACCAGTAAGATATAATTTTGTTGGACACGTGATTAAATCGATGCAAGAACAATTAGAATTGATTAAAATAGGCAATTCGAAGACATTTAGGTTCACAACCTACTTGTGTTATCTTCTACTAGCAAAGCATGCTGCAATATTAATGAGCAATGACAAAAAAC
The DNA here is from genome assembly GCA_018584345.1 of Thuja plicata. Taxonomy (NCBI): domain Eukaryota; kingdom Viridiplantae; phylum Streptophyta; class Pinopsida; order Cupressales; family Cupressaceae; genus Thuja; species Thuja plicata. The sequence continues at coordinate 236,515 of MU227042.1, forward strand.
TTGAAATTTAAATGGGGACAGGACTGAAAGGTACTCCAATGAGTCCAATAGGTACTCCAATATATAATTGGACACCTCAGATAAGGATGTATGATAACAGAAGGAATTACAGTAATTTTGTAGATTTATTTTTGCCACTATTGTACAAAAAAATAACAAGCACTACAATGCCCAGATTCTCTGCTTCATGTAGGGATTGCATCTAACTTGGAAGCACAATTCAATTGGCTGACTGGTACTTAATGGAAGAATACACTATGCTAAGGTTTTATGGATCATAACTACAACCCCAAAAAATTCTAATGCATGTGATAGATAGTGTGTTTGCAGTAGAATATGTACTACAACTTGAGAGCATAGATATACTCTTCACTATCCAGTCAAAGAAGAGCATATTCCCTTCCTTACCTTTCTCAATTGGAGGGTTAACATTTGAGAGAAAGGAATTCAAAGTGGAAAAATGTTTTTTAGAAATTTTTCAATTTTATTTAGAGTGGTACTGGAAGTATGATCCACTCAACGTCATTCAAACAATCTTTGTTGCTACTAAGAACTCTGCAAACTTATTTCAACATGAAAGTAAACCATTTCTAGAGAAGTTGAAAAATAAGGATAGCTGGGATGACCTTACAAAAGAGATGGAGAAAGTTTCCGCTGAGGAAAAAATTTTAGTTGAATAGTTGTCATCACAAATTATGACATCAATAAACCAGGGCATTGTACAGCCTAGAATCTCCTACAATTTCTATGAAAAAGGTGCTCATCCATCAAACATAAAAATACCAAAAAAATAGCAGAAGAGTGTAAGGATAGAAAATGGACTCAAACAAAAATGAATGATTTTTGGAGTATGAGAAAGGATCTTGGTGAACCAAAGACTAGTGCAGATCTGGATGAACCAAAGACTAGTGCAGTGCAGATTTAGAGTTTAACAAATTGTGGAATTTGGAGCATCCTACCATGGCATATGACAATAGTTTTCCAAATAGTCAGGATGATAATCCAACAATTGCATTTACTCCAGGTCACAGTGGAGTCAATGACTAAAGTAAACAAGTATATAGCAAAGGGGCAAACATTGTGGAAAAAAAGGGTTATAAAGGTGGCGGTTTGGGTCCCACAGGAGAAGGCATCTAGATTCCAATTGTCGTAGAAAAAAATGATCATGGACCTGGTACAGGCCTAGGGTTTGGAGAGGACACATTAGATTCATCAAGAACCACTGTGCCCACAAGAACATCCATTGCTATAGGTGGGATTGGGGAATCTACTACTACTGGGTCTGGTAGTGGCACTGGTGCCAGTGGGACTAGGAAAATTATACAAGTTCCCTATCTAAAGAGGTCAGTAGAATCTACACATAATTCCATAGAAGAAGATAGTGTCAAGAAGCAAAAGGTTTCCAAATCAATGACACTTGATCCTAAAGAACTGTTTGCACTTTCAGGTTCAGAAAAACCCTCTAAAAGTTTAAATCCTCAAACAACATTAGTTAGAACAACATCCATTGCAAACTTTGGTTCACCTTTCAAACATTCAAATCCTGCTACAATACCAAATTTTCGTTTCAAAGATTTCTATAATAAATTTAGAGAAAAAACAACCAAAAATAAGGAAATAAAGAAGACATTGCAAATTGGTGCCCTTACTGTAGCTATAGAGGAACAACCTACATCCAATAGGGTTTTTTCCAACATATGACCCAAACAGAGACATGATGGAGTTCATGGTTGTTATTCCACCCAAAAATGATGGAAACCCACCAGAGAGTCAGATAGATCTGTTTGAATTTCAAGTTAGCACTCTCCAAATGGATTTTTCCAAAGTTAAAAATGTGGACAAGATCAATGTGTCAAAGTCTACAAATGAAGTGGTCTACAATGCACTACTAAAGCTAGAAAGAGAGAAAAGTAAGCTCGAGAAAAATATAGAAAAGTTACAGGCAGACATTGCAAATGAAAAAGCAAAGAGGAAAGCTTCAGAGAACAGTTTGAAAGAATTATAGAAAAAGATTAAAAAATTGACCTCTACATCAGAAAATACAGAGCAGGAACATGCGAATGAATTAGTGAAGGAATAGGAGCAGGCAGAGCTGAAGGCGCTGAGGGGGAAATTGGCAGAAATTAGTGAAAAACTAGAGGAAGAAAGAGTCACTTCAGAAAAGTTATTTAAAACCATGGAGAGTAATTTTGCCTCCAACCGGGAAATGAAAAAGAAATTGGACTCTCAAGGGGATAAAGCCAATCATTGGGAACACAAAGCAGTGGGAGAGAAAGATAATTGTGAAAACATGGTTGAAGAACTAAAGAAGGCCAATAATACAATTCAAACTTTAACAAATACTAGTAATAATTTAGTGAAGATTTCTAAAGAACACATTTGGGGCCAAATATTGGGGATGCCTGATAGCTTGTTTGATTGGTTTGAAATACTTCAAAGTATGAGAGTATGTTATGTGAAGCTCCATAAGAACATTGAACTTAACATGGATGTTGTCAAGAAAGAAAAGAAAGAAAAAGATATTATGCAACAACTCTACAGTAAGAGTGATAGTTATTTATCAAACAAGGGAATTAGCACCCGCCTTGATGTCTCAGTAAAGGTATCAAGTATCATTCAAAAATGTGAGAATCTATGGGAAGCACAGGAAATGGATGACAAAGCTAAGAAGAAGATCTTAAAGATGGAACAAAGGAAAGAAATTTTGGAAAGTCTTGGTTTTCCTAAGGGATTTGACGCAAATAATTTCATTGGAAGAGAAATTTACAAAATAAGGTTGTAGGACAAAATAAATACTAATTTACGCTTTCTTCCTACAGACTTATCTCCTGATACATTCATGGATTTCATCAAACCGGTGAGAACTTTGAATGGAGTTTTAGAAGAAACAGTGTTGTCAAGTCACACTTCCAAATATGAATTGCTAAAGAAGTTGCAGGAGTGTGACTATACTATGAACCAAATTGTTTTTCCATCAGAGGATGTTTGGATTGGCCTACAAAAATTGCTCTGAATTTTGGACTATTGTAAATTGTAATGTATTGCAAATGAATACAAAACAATTTTTGCTCTATCTAATTTTCATGTTTTCCAGTTTAATGTATGTTGAGTTACTCTATTTTATTCAGTTATTCTTAGTTGATTTACTCTGTTATATGCTATTGGAAATTTGGAATGCAAAATTTCATTTAGTAATTTCAAATTCAAATATGAATGATCATTGATGACACGATACAAACTACAGTAATGATACTCTTTGTTCTCAAATTTTAATGATGAAACATAATATATTCTTGCTTTTCTAAAATGAACATTGAATGATAGGATATAGTAGTTAATAAGTTCAAAAAATACCTATTGATTGCTACTGCTAATTTAGCAAAAATTTTCTAAATTTGCCAATTCATGTCTACGTCATCGTCATCATCTAATTTTGGTATTCTAGTTCCTTCATTGTTCTCTTCATTTTTATTTGTCTTCTTCACTCTGACCTCCACTTCTATGAATCTCACTCCCATCACCACCTGTAGTTGTCCCACTCAGAGTCAAATATTGGTTAATGGTGTTTCCCAACCCTCTTCTTTTACATCTTTTCTTCCAGATTTCTATTGATTTTTGATAAGGAAAAGTATTGACATTATATATAGATGTATAGACCCTCAAGCATGTTTCCAAATTCTTGTCTAGTTTGTTTCTTAGCTTTGATTTAATGAAGCCCAAAGCACTAAAAACTCTCTCATCCTCCACCGAACCCAATATCATGGTTTGACATAGATTGGAAAGCTTGAAGAACTCTGAAATTTCATCACGCAACATTGTGCTTTGTTTTAGTTCTGTCCAAAGCCTTTTTGCCAAGCCCTCTGCATGTGGGTTATGCATTAATTGATATTGATGCTTCATAGTCCTTGCAAAAGTGCCTGATTGATGTCTAAGAAGACCTTCATCTAAAATTTCATTGATATTCACTCCATTGAATTCTACAGATTTGAAAAATTCATTTATCAAAGTCAACAATGTATTATGATAATCTTCCTTAGAGTTTAAGTGCCAATATTGAGGAAACACAATTGCCATGGCCTCAAGAAGTTGTTCATATGGGAATTGAGATCTTATTTCAGAGGAAACTTTATAGGCTATGTCCCTTGCATTAGCTGCTATAGACTCGACGATCTTGGTAAACTCTTCCCTTGTAACTCTTGTAGCTCACTTCTTTGGGGCACTGTAGTACATTG